>PVJA010007479.1:0-22842 GCA_004027025.1 Myocastor coypus | reverse complement strand
TTCTTGCTGTCCTTCTTCTGGGTGCAGCATGTTGTTTTTCCTCTACTCAACAAATTGACTGCACTGAAAAATACAGTCCATGGTCAGCGCCTCCAAGACAGGAACATCATGGCAGAAGGGCCTGGCGGAGGAGAACTGCTCACCTCATGGCATCCAGGAAAAGAAGCCAGGACAAGGGTGCACCCTTCTGGGACACATTCCCGTGACCTCCTCCAGCCAGGCCCCACCTGCTAGAGCCCACTGAACCGGGAACACATCCATAATGGATCCCCTGCTGAGCACAGAGCCCATGGTTCATCTCCTTCATGTGCCTAAGATTCAGGCAGTGTTTTGGATCCAAATCATAGCACAACAGGCAGAGCAGAGTGCATGGTATGAGTGTCACAGAAGGGGAAGCACCCTGAGGCAGAGCGGAAGAGCGGTGCAGCCTTCACCGCAAGGAGACCCAAGGATGAGTCACTGCTTAGCCTCAGTAAATGTGCACTTCATCTTCTGGCCAGTCTGATTCTTCTCTACCTGGTCACTCCTCTTATACGGAATTTTCTCCACAATGGAGGGCCCAGTAGTTCATGACAGGAGAAGACTGAGATAATAATGGATTCTTTCCTATCCTCATGAGTAAGAATTTCACAAATACCCCCTAAATGACTTACCTCATGTTTTGGTAGAAATAAATCCTAAAGATAAAGCTTGCTTCTAAAACCTGACAGCAGGAAAACCAGTCATACAGAATTAATGAATGTGACAAGCTCAGGCTTCTCTGGGACACTTTCAAAACATTATAACTTACTTTTCAGCTTAATAGTTTTTAAGGGGATCAACATAAAGCATTATCATCAGTGATATAAAAGCTGTTATCATTTCTCAGTCTTCGGAGATTGTATTTAAATGTTTGAACCACGAGTTGCTAGCCATATGCTTTGCGAGGGAAAGACTGTCTCACTGCCTCCCCTTCATCATGAACTCTTTTATAAGCATGAAAATATGATCAGTTTATTTATATTTAATCAAAACACACGACAAAAACTCCATAACTTCCTCCGGAGAGCTTCGCATCACTGGTGACAGATGAAGGGGAAAAACTGTTCAGCAACTTAGTCTGATTTCCCATCATAAATATTCAAATTGTACATATTTGCTCCACAAAACACTTGTTTTAGTGACTTTAATTTATTTTCAATTTCATTATCTGTGCTGTTTAATTCAAATCAATTGTTGAAAATGTTTGCTAACATCATCCAATAAATGAAGATGCTCTCTCTTGTGTACACACACACACACACAGTCTCTCCCTTGCCTGCTTTCCCTTTTTCTTTCTGCCTTCCTCTACCTCTTCCGCTCTCTCAATCAAAATGACCATAATGTATGCCTTCAACACTCTGTAGTCCATCCTGCTGAGTCCAGACGATGTTCCATCACCCTCGCAAAGCCGGCTCCCTGCATATGTAGTGTCAGCGAATGCTGACACTACTATTTATCAAAATACTTTGCCTTCAAAGATTGCCTCAAGGAATTCCATTTCCACTTTCATGGAAGGCTACCTACTCAGAGGCAACACTACTGACAATCATTTGCCTTTATTCAATTTATAAAAACAGGGCAAGGGACATAGCACCGCAGTCCAAGTGGATGTCTGGCAAGTGCCAGGGCCTGAGTTCCATCCTGAGCACCACATAGTATGCCAACCCCACCCCCAGGCATGCTGTGCTGGCCACTAAAACCATGTGTGGTGGCACATGCCTATAATCTTAGTGCTGGGGAGGCTGAGGCAGGAGGATCACTACAAGTCCAAGCTATGGAGCATGACCCTGTACCAAATACATAAAAAAGAGATTAACTTGTAAAAATATCTTTATATCATATGAAGGTATTACCAGACCATAATCTAAAGGAAAATTGGAAACAAGAGAAATAAGAAGACAGATGTAAGAGTGGCCCCAAATCATCTTCGCCTTGAATGAATCTGGTGAGCTTGCATTTCATCAGTTTTATGAACAACCTCAGGTCCACTAGGAGCTGGAGACCGCCTGAGCGTCCTCATCAGAGAAGAGGACAGACTTGACCCCACAGCTCGGCACATCCTCAGCGTGGGGAGGCCAGGGAGCAGGGAGCAGCATCGAGAATTCACAGCAAAAGATCAGCTTCCTGCCCACATGAGTCCAAATCAACACTCACCAAAGCAACATTCATTTGGGCTTCCTGCAGATACTACTGAGTAGAAACAGAAGAGCTATATTCCTATGAGACCAAAAAAAAAAAAAAAAAAAAAAAAAAAGATTACAAGCACAACATCATTAGGCATTAGCAGCATCCCAAAGTAACAGTGAAAGAAATTAGGGAACCTTCTCTCTGTTATTCGTGCCGGGTCCAGTGTGGTTTCTGATCTAGAGGGGCTACAGCTGCTCTTGCTCAGGACTTTGCCAAGTCCTCTGCCCTCTAGAGTCTTTTCCAGTATGCTAAAAGCCTGTCTTGGGGGCCTGGATGGCTGAGACTTGGAGGTATGCAGAAGGGTTTCCCGGAAATGCTCCTTGGCAACGCATCCTCCAGGAAGGAAGAGGACTGGAGTGGGTGGAGGAGGGGAGGTCTCTGGGGGCCACATCGGCAACCACACTGCCCACAGGAAGATCTGCAGATGTTCAGCCTCCAGATGTGCCTGATGCTGAGACCATCTCATTGGGGAAGAGCAGCCTGGGTCTCAGTCGCCTTGGTGACCTAAGTGACAAGGGAAAGTCAGCAGATTCCCCCAAGTCCCTTGGGCAGTGGCTCTCCAGGCTGAGGTGGACCGTCTCCTTACTCCCAGTCTGGCCTGAGATTTCCCTCCTCAAGAGTGCTATGGTGACCACCTGTAATCCCAGGGATTGGGAGACTGCGACAGAGGATTGCTGTAAGCTTGAGACAAGTATTGGCTACAGCAGTGACTTCAAGGCCAGCCTGAGTTACACGGCAAGACCCTGTCTCCAAAAAAACCACAAAACCAACAAAAGATCCCCTTCTGTGAGTCGGGGCTGGTGTGAGACTGAGGCAGGAGAACTGCAAGTTCTAGCCCAGCCTGCACCTTATCTCAAAATAGACATACAAATTAAAAATCAATAGGCAGATTCAGGAGGCTGTTCTGTGCGAAGCTCCTGGGCTTAATCCTCAGTACTGAAAAAAAAAAATTGGAATTTTTTTTTTTTTTTTTTCTTTTTGAGACAGGGTCTCACTATGCAGTTCAGACTGGCCCTGGCCTTGAGCTCACTTTTGTACCCGAGGCTGGTCTCAAACTCATACTGATCCTCCTGCCTCAGCCTCCCAAGTGCTGGGATTTCAGGCATGGCCCACCATGCTCGGCTACAAAAAGCAGTTTTTAAACCTTCTTTGGCCTTCACCTTGCTCTTCTGCTGGTTTTGATGGCTTCTTTGGAGTAGCACAGCCTCCCCTCAGAAGGCTCTGCTCCCTGGTGACCGCTTCCTCCTCAGGCTGCAGCTCCTGTGCCTGCTATCTGCAGCTGAAGCTGATCTCACCAGAGACGGCCCTGGCGTCATCTGAGCACCAAACACTTCCTTCCATACGTCTTTCTGCCTTAGTGAGCATGGCCAATTGTGCCTGCCAGGATGACAGCTCCATTTTTGTCCCCTGGTCATCGTTAGGGGAAACTCTAAGCAAGGAAGTGGCCGGCGTCAATCAAAGTCCAATGGGTGAGTCCCAGGCCAGGTATCTGTCATGGCATCTGTGTGATAGAAAGTGTCCTTGGCCCACATCATGGCAGGTGGAAGCTCATATCGGTGGGTAGGTGTGTAGCTGGGATTCTGGGGTGCTGCGGCGTCCTGCTAGAAATTCTCTCCTGGTTTTTGTTCTGAACAAAGAATTAGAAAAGTCAGACACAAAAAGTAGGGAGGCTTTCCAATGATTAAAGGTAGGAAAAGAAGTACGTTCCGTGGAGTGGGAGTGGGCCAATCAAGAGAGCACGATGGACACAAGGCTGACGCTGGTGGTCTTTTGTATCCTCCCACTTCCCAGGCTGATGTCAGAGCTATGCTGTCCAATCAAAACCCTGCTTAGTCTCCTGCCAAAAGAATTTAAGGTAGTGCTTTCTGATTGATTGGTCCCAGGGGCAGCCCTTGTTGACAGATTTTTCTGTACGCTGTGTCCTGCAGCTCCATGACAGACAAGGCAAGCTATCTGTTCCACTTGCTGGTCACACCTTAATCTCCTGTCACAGGAGCACAGGATGTTGAGAGGGTGACACCTTACAGTGAACACAACCCGTCAGCTTGTCTCAAGTTGTAGCATGAAGGCCAAGCCTTGTTACAAAGACGTGTGGGACAGCCCATTGCCTGCACACTGAGTGCTACTCAGAGGGCTTCAGCATTTCGCCCTCCCTGAGCAGAGCACCCAGGACTCACTGAAGTTCACACCAGAGTGGGTTTCCTTCTTCTCTCACCCACGCAGCCCCACTCAGAGAGAGAGGAGAGCACGGCCTTTGGGCTCAGCAGGAGACACAAAGGCAGCAAAGCTCCAGAGGGAAAGGCAAAGCTGCTCCTGCGTCAGGTGTGGCATGCTGAGCTCGCCTGGCCTGCTCTGCACTCCTGGGATAGCTTTGTCTTCTGTTTCATACTCTCACCAACCAGTCTGTACCCAAGCTCCACACCCAGCACCCAGAAAATGTTGAATGAATTGATAGCATCTTTGAATAAGTCATTTGTGTACACTTGGGTCATTTATGGAGCAGCCTTGACTTTCCCTGAAGACCGCTGTGAGCAGGAGAAGACCAAGGCCTACCAGGCCTCCCCACCTGGCTGTGCGGTGACATCTTCCTGTACAAGAACCTCCCAGACACTGGCATGGTGGCAGCTGAGTCGGCACACAGAGGACCACCCAAGGTCATCTCTCCTGACCTCTCCAGCAGTCAACTGGAGCCCTGAATTTTGTGGTGAGTGACAGGAAACCGAGAAGACACAGGGCCCTTGTCGAGGTTAGCAGGGAGGGCCCTGCTGAGCCCAGATCTCTGGTTTCTGTTCCTCCCCAGCACTCACTCCCTCCCACAGTTACTCAGGAACCACAGCAAGAGCAAGATGAGGAAGGAGGGCAGGCTGCCCTGCAGCAGGCAAGGGCTCTGTCGGGTCCCCTCTGGCTCCATGCCTGGCACAGAGTGGCTCCTGCAGTGCACCACTCAAAAGGAATCTTCCCCCTCTTCAGTGCACTGTGGGCTCTTCCACCACCTTCCCACAATTCATCTTTACAAGCCACTCCCCTTTTTCCAATGAATAAAACCCGAGTGCATTCCTGAGTCGCTTCTTTTTGTTTCAGAAGCCATTTTCATGGTTGGACTTAGTATCTTTGTTATCGCCGTGGGTTATGCTGGGAGTGGTAGAATGGAATTGACTTGGTAGAATTCCAATAATGAATTTTTGGTATTGTAAATTTAGACCTCTTGGGCCAAGGTGAGAACCAGGAAGGGACTCCCACACATAGCTGAGGTCTAGCGTAAGGGGCAGAGGGATCCTTGTAGGTCCTGGCCTTGTGCTTGGATTTCATAGATTGGTCTTGGGAAGCCTGAAAGGAAGTACCTAAGTTAGAACAGCTGGAGAAGGCACAGTTAGAACCCCATGTGCTGCCTGCTAGGCAATCTTTCTGCCTTAGCCTTCCAAGGGCTGGGACTACAGACATGCACACATCATGCCTGGCCGTGTCCTGAGTTTTAAATTAGTTCTGCTGTGTGAATCACTTAAACTCTAGCATACAGTCAATACTATGTATATTATGATCATTATCTCTATCGCTGTTATTATATATTACTGAATATATGTTCCAAGGAAGACATTCATTCATTAATTTATTCATTAGTTCTTAAATTAGACAGTGGCAAAGGACACAACCACCTAGTTAGTGTAACTGTGCTAAAGCAGGGTGTGTTTCCATCCTATCAAACCTCAAGTAGCAGTGGGTGTATCGTGGTGATGGGCTGGTGTCCTCTAGATGTGTCTGCATTCTCTGGGTAGAAATTTCTAGAGAGTAGGTGACAATCTTTTCCTGTGATCACTTTATCTACAGCAGTGTTAATAACTGTTGATAAGCAGGTAGATGCTTTGTAAGCAGAAAGAGCAGAGGGTCTCAACCCAAGATGTCCCAGCAGGTACCTGGGCATGTCATGGTCAAGTCACTTAATGGCTCTGGACTATCAATTTCTCTTGAAAAACACAGCAGGAGTCAATTACAGATGGCAGCAAGATTGACAGAAACTCAGCCTACACCTGGGTGCTGACCTATAGTGAAAGATTCCTGCTGGTCTCAGAACAGTGTTACAGGGTTGACCAGCAGGCCAAGTGGCTGAGTTGTACAGACAGGGCCAAAACTTAGTAAAGGTTTGTTTGGGTTCCCTGGGGAAGCAGAGAAGAGGGTCAGTGTACTCAGTTCCGCCTGCCCTGGGGTCTAGAGAAACCTACAAGCCAGGCTGGGGCACAGAGCTGGAGACCACAAATGAGCAGGAGTGACAAGACCGCTTTCTGACCCCCTCTTGCAGCCATCCTGAACTCTGGCACCCAAATGGTCAACGGAAGTGAATCAAGAAGCAGACTCAGTCCTGCAAGGATCTCTGGTGCCCAAAGGCCTTTGGGCAGGGAGGGTAGTGTATGGGAAGGAGGGAGGAGGAAGTGGCAGTTTGGTGGCCTTAAACAGTGACTTTCTAGGACTGATGTCCTTGTGCCTTGTTGCTGCCCACATAGATCAGCTACAAAGATGACCTCCCAAGGCTATCAGGACTCATGAGTCCCTTCCAAATGTCCTTCCAAAGCCTTTGATGTTTGGCCTTCCCTCACTAGAGTGCATTTTGAGGGACTCAGTTGACAGAGGATCAGCTAGTTCTCAAAGCAGTTTCTTTCCAAATTAGTTTCTATTTTTAGGTAATAAGGATTGAGTTACATCCCAAGCCCTTTTTTTTTTTTTTTTTTAATATTTTTTATTTGTGAGATAGGGTCTCCCAAAGTCACTAATTGCCCAGGTTAAGCTCTAATTTGCAACCCTCCTGTCTCAGCCTCCTAGAAAACTGGAGTTGGAGGCATGCCCCACCGCATCTGGCTTCCTGTTGTTTGTTTTCTAACCTAGCCTTTGGAGTCCTCCCACAAGACCTGTTGAAGCACAAACCTTCCCCTGACTCAGACTCTTCCCTGCCGCGTGCCCTTCCTGCCCTCCTCCCAGAGCCTCCCGCCCAGCTAACTCAGCTGCCTGTTAGACCTCTCTCTCCTTCACAATGAGCTGGGGCCCCCAATCCTTCCTACTCCCACATGGACTCGACTTCAGGGAGGCTTTTCCCTGGCTTCTCTTTAGTCTTGGCCCAAGCCATGGAGCCTTCAGTCAACTGGACCGAGGCACTGGCCTCTTCACCAGCACTGGCATGAGCCCTGGGGCCTCATGCACGCAGCAGGGTGGAGGGACCCTAACCCCCCACTTGTTCTGTGGGCAAGTCATGCCCCAGGCCCACACTTCCTTCTTTCCTTGTAGAATGTGGACAAGTGCAGCCTCCCAGGGATGTTGGGAGTCTTGAATGATTTCACATGCAAGGCTTATTGCAGTGATTATGAAAAAACAGCCGGTGGAAGCTCATGTGACCTTGACACTTACCTTGTACCTTTGGCGGAGCCCAGCTGAGCACAGTCGTCTGTGTCTGCTTACCCCTGTCACCAACATACAGTGGGTTCTGGTGCACAGCCACCGCCGCTCAGCAGCTGCTTTGGAAGCAGAAGCCCGAGCCTGAGCAGATGTGTGAAGGGCAGAGAGAACTGCCCGATGGCTGCAGAGGGCAGAGGACTGGGCAAAGGAACAGGCCCTGGGGTTGGGGGCACCCAAGCAGGGGCAGTGGAAGGCCGTGCATCAGGGTCTGCTCTGACACTCTTCCTGGGCCACCCCGCTCCGTTCCGTCGCTGCTGAGTGAGACAGCACCAGCTGCTCTAACAGCCCACCGCACACTGGGTGCCCTAACCACGACTTACTCCTGGAGACTGGTCTACAGGAGCGAAGCCCAGTAGGGTCTCTGTCTGGCCAAGCCTTTCTTCCAGCAAGTAGAAGCCCCCTCTGCCCCACGTCTGTAAGAGTGGCCTTGTGTCTCTTCTCAGCATGTACAGCCTGCTGGACAAGCCAAGCATGATGGTGGCCTCCTGTGATGCCAGCCCTTGGGGGCTGAGGCAGGAGGGTCTCTGTGGATTCATACAATGAGGTAGAGTCCAGCCTGAACTATGGAGTGAGATCCTGCTCACATAATTAAATAAATAAATAAATAAATAAATAAATAAATAAATAATCCTATCGAATAGAGACACACTAAGACATCATTTACCCCTAATACCTCCTGGAAAGCTCCGTTTTTTACACAGCCAGCTAGGAAGATGGGGGGGCACTAATATTCAGTCCCTGATGACCTTTCCATGGCCCCTACTTCCGATGTCCTGGACCTACTTCCGGGGTGGGGGGGACAGCTCCCCGCCCCCATGCTTAGGTGTGAAAGCAGAGGTGGGCATTGTGACTCTTTTTTTTTATTTATTATTTTTTTTCTTGTTTCAGAACTTTTGTTTGTTTATTCACTCATTTTCATGGCCGGCTCAGCCCACACCAAGGGCAGGGCTGGCACAGCATGTGGTGCCGGGAATCGAACCGCGGTCCCTGAAGCTGCCCAAGCTTTCCCAAGCAGGCGCTTTAGACCACTGAGCCATCCCGCTGGGCCCCGGCATTGTGACTCTTAAGACCCTGGCCAAGCCAGCTGCTGCAGGCTCAGATGCTGGTGACAGCCCAAGAACAACTGCTGGATCCAGAGCCTAGGACCTCACGTCTTCACCTGGGGACTTTATTAATGGCTCACTGCTGAGATGAGAAATCGTGGTGGGGCCAGTCCAGTGCTGGCCAGCAAGCTGAAGGCCCCTCTCCGGGGTCTGCCTCCGCCTGTGCACACTCAGAAGTAAACCAGGCAGCCCCATTTTCTGTCAAGTAATTATTTACAAATTAGATTCCCAGGGAATACATGATCGAGAATGCAACCATCACACACGTTAATAACAAGTGATTTTTTTTTTTTTTTCAATAAAACACAGCTCTCTACAAATGACCAGTGTCACTAGGAAATTCCAGGACCTGCCACCATGCCTACTCATGACCAGGAACAGGTGTTGCCCGCTCCAGGCACTGGTCCAAGCCCCCTGGACAAGTGGCAGGGTCTCATGAAACAGTCATTTTCTCTACTTAAAATGCTTGGCAACTTGATACAAAGTAGAAATTATTTATTTGTGGTTTTATGAAAGCACTATTATCTGTTCACTTCTTACTCTTCTAGGAATTTGTTTTAGGACAGAGCCAGCAAGCTGTCCTCAAATATGCACTCCTGTCCTCTCTTAAGCCAGAACTGGTGTCCACTTGAGGATTCCATGCTGCTGGCCACTCTTGCTCGAGGTGTGGTCCTCTCAGTTCTGGCTGTCCACAGCATGGGCACAGGGCAGGGTGGCAAGGGACACTTCCAGAAAGGCTGCCTGGTGCAAGCAAAAGGGAAGGGAGTAGAGCCCTCTTTTTCTCTTCCTCTTTCGGCCCTGTGAAATATGGATGTGACATCCAGGACGCCCACACAGCACTTGACCGTTCAGCGACTTCACGATTTAGGCAGCACTGTCATGCTGGAACAGGGTAGGAGCCTGGGCGTGCGTGACCACAAAGAATGCTAGGGCTGTGCCACCTTGGGGGATCCGGTGGGGGGAGGGGAGCTGACCAAACCTCATTCTAACCAACACCGTGCTTTGCCCAAGTTCTCTGCAGTGACCAGCACAGACTCCCAGGTGCAGGTTTATATACCAATGCCCTGTTTATTATCTTTTGATGGTTTCACTCACAAGTTATTTCTGAGGTTCTGCTAAGTTTCCAGGAGTTTCCAGAAGTCATGCTGGTCCTGTAGGCTTCCTGCCCTGGTTTAAGATACAAAACTCCATGTGTTACGTTGCTGAAGCACAAGGAATTGTTTCCTAGACAGAGCTTGAGTTTCCCAGGTGTAGAAGTATCAGACTGAGTGTCTTTGGCTTTCCCTCTCTTGAAGTCCTTGGGGTGGAGATTTGGAAGAGATGTGGTTGAAAAGAGAAAATGTATGCATGTGTGGCCATGTTCAGGTGCGCAAGACACACGCATTCACATTGCATGTGCCCATGTGTGGGATCTTGAGTCACACATGCTTTGTATGTGCATGTGTGTGTGCAAGCCGATACGTGCATGAGCTCTGATGCATGTGATGACACTGGAGAGCAGAGGAGGAAAAAGACAGAAGCAGGACAAGTGCGAGATCGCAGATAAAGGCACCCGAAGCAGCATTTCCTCCTCTGCGCTCCGTAACTCAACACCAACACCTGAGCTCCGAGTCATCTGCACCCAGGAGCTGTTAGCACTGCGACCACGGCCCAAAGCAACACAGCACAATAGCACAGATCCGTAGAACTGCATCGTTTTGATCAAAACAGAATATTAAATATGAAACTGCCTGGGACTTCTGTAAGTCCCTTCGCACCAGCAGCCTCAGAGATCACTGATGGTCACTTTCTTTCCGACCCTGGGCCCACACTTCCACGTGAAGAGAACAACTTCAGGACATAGGTATTCGGTTCCGTGGAAACCTCCAAGCAACTGGGAATCTCCAAGAGGAAGAAACACCTCATGGGGTGGAGGCTGTTTGTTTGTTTGTTTGTTTGCTCTTTGGACTTCAGGCTGCATCTTCAAACTTCAGGCTGGCCTTTAACTCATTCTGTAGCTCAGGCTGGCTTCTAGTTTGCAGTGATCCCCCTGCCATTTGCACAATGTTGTAATTTTATTATTACTAAACTCACATAATTCATAGAAATGTTCATAAATACTACTTTTGCTATTTGGGATTCCTCACTTGCTTGTTTGTTTTCTATCTTTTGGAGACAGGTTCCCGAGCACAGTTCACACTAGCCTTGACCTCACTCTGTAGCCCAAGGTGGCTGTGAACTTAAGTGATGCTCCTGAGTGCTGGGATCCCAGGTGTGCGCCACCATCCCTGGCCTCAGCTATGTTATTTGAAATAAAAATCAAGACTTTATGCCTAGAATAAGATCCACCAAAACATGTGTGTCAATAAAGACTTTCCATTGGGGGGGAAGAGTGTGTGGTGTGTAGCTCAGAAATGACAGATGCCACAAGCGACAAATTAAAATCTATTCACTTTCCAGAGGAGTTAGTGGCCTCTGCCTGGGAGTGTGGAACCAGGTTCTTTATTTTTCCAAAAAAAAATCAAAATGACAATAATTCATCCAGACACTTGCTGATCCTAACAGTGCTACAACCTCCCTGCTCCCTGGATTCCACAGAATCACCCAGCCCAAGCTCCTCCCGTGCAAATGCGTGGCTCCCTCCCTGCAGCCCGCGATCTGGGTGAGTTCCCATCTATTAGCTGAATTATTCAGATGTTTTCCCACAATGGCACTAGCTGTGCTTGCATAACTAGTTTCTAAATCAACAGTGAATTCCATTATTGACAATCTGAGCGGATTAATTAAGAAATCTGTCACAAGTACTCAATGCACGCTGGCTCCTCTTCAAGGCAGAGCCACGGTCTCAAGACACAGGGTACCTGATGGGTTTCTGGAAGAGTGCAGAGCAGGGTGGCCCAGCCCCCAGCCAGTGACAGTCACCCCCAGAGTAGAGCATGGGAAGAAAGTCCCACACATACCCATGCTGCACCCGGGGTGGTACCAACAGGGCGCAGGGCAGTGAAACACATACTGCACCTGGTCCACACTGGCATGACAACCTGGGCATCAATGCCCTGCACACTCACTCAGGCACCAGGAAGAGGCCACTTTCCCTTTGCACTTTCAAAGGCCTGTGTTCATTTGTTTGCTTGTTTATAGTGCCAAACACCAAACCCCAGGCCTTCACACTGAGGCCGTCTCCGCCCCCCCCCCTTTTTTTTTTGAGACAAGGTCTTGCTAAACCATGAATTTGCCCAGGTTGGGCTTGAACTTGCAGTTCTCCTGCCTCAGCCTCTGAGACTGCCGGGATGACAGGTGTGTACTACCAACCTGCCTGCCTGTGCTGCTTGAAGGTCTCAATCCCAACAAACAACAAGTCAGCCCAGGGAAACCTATTTAGTGCCCAGCAATGAAAAGGCAACATCTATATTCACCTATTTTCTTCCATATACTAAACTTGTGTTGTTGTTGATTTTTTTCAAAGTCTTCTAACAAAAACCCAGCATCAAAAAAAAAAAAAAAATAAAAACCAAAAATCACACTATCACAGTGTTGTTTGATGTAATGGATTTCATTTGAGAAAGGTTCTGGGTGCCTACTAGATTAATCAGCAGTGGTTTCTCAAATTTAGCATGGATTCCAGCCAGGATCTAAGATCCCAAGCCCTGGAATCAGGTTTGAGCCCAGGCCTTTAGTAACCAGGTGGCTATTGGTCCCCCTGAGAGAGCACAAGCCGCAGCTCCCCACCACCACCACCACCCCCAGCCCACCGTAAAGATGCAGAAATGTGCCCAGCAGAGGAAATGGGGGCATCATGCCAGTCTGCCTGTCATCCAGCGGGCACCCCACACACCTGGCTCAAGTCACAGCCCTGCATCCTTCAGGGAAAATGCCATTTCTGCTCCAGCAACAGGCCAGGGAGGTTCAGAGGGGTTAAGTCTATTTCTCCAAATCACAAACTTCTGATAGTCCACAGGACATGGGTCTACCATGGAGATGGTGACAGCTGAGTCCTTGGGGAACAAACAGTCAGGGACTTCAGAGGAAGAGAGGGCACTGCATGATGGAAAGGAGCCCCCTGCCTTTGGGAGCCCAGATCATCTAAGTCCAAACCAACCCACAAGGGCAGAGCCAAGCAAGGAGGCAAGGAGCCTGGCCCTTAGTGGCCCTGACACTATGGGAAGCAGCTGTGGCTGGGGTCTTCTCCTCACTCTGTGCAGCCACCCAGGGCCATTACCTTAACACGGCTCTGTTAAGCTTCTGGTCTTTCCAGTTGGATAACTGCAAACACAGGACTCTCCCAAGGACTCTGCAGCTCTCCCACTTCCAAGGCTGGAGATCCTGTGATCCTGTCCAGCTAGGACAGTGCCAAAGGCACTCAAGTATGGAGGATCCAGCGCTGCTCATTGATGCAGCAGGTGATCGGCTATGTTGCTACAGCAGTCCTGGTTTGTGACCACACTCTAAGATGGTCACACATCGACATGATGTTGCACATGAGACACACACATATGCACACACACAAACTTCTTCTATGAGAAAAGAGCTCGGAGACAATGATGTACAGATGGCAGAATTCCAGAAGCAGGAGGGATAGTTCTTCGCTTGTAGTTCATTTTTCCAATTTTTTATAATGGTCCCCGGTTATTCTGATAATCAGAAAAAAAAATAATTGCTTTTAACCAAAGAGGTTGTCCCTACCAGTGGGTATCAGGAGGTCATTGCTGTGTAGCAGTATGGGAAACAAGGCCTTGTCATCCTTAGCCCCTGGCCTCTGGCCCGCCCTCATCACTGGCAAACTGAAGTGTGTGTTCGCTCTCTCTTGGGCTTTGTTGTTCCTCTTTATAGATTCTAGTTCTATAAAATATAAATTGGTTAAGCAAAAGCCTCAGCAGGGATATGAGCTATAGGAAAACAGTTTCACTTACATCCTTCTTCCCATTTTGTTTTGTTTTGGTTCTTGCAATACTAGGGGTTGAACCCAGGGTCTTGGATTGAGCTGCACACTTTTTATTATTATTATTAATTATTATCAATTTCACAAGGTTTTGCTAAATTGCCCAACCTGGTCATCTCCTGACATGACTAGGCAGAGCAGGACCCTCTGAACTCACGTGCCTTGGGCACCATCCTAGCTGGACGGGATCACAGGATTTGGAGGTCGGAAAGCCATGGAGTCCTTGTGGGAGTCTGGAGGGCAGTTTTGCCATCCTCTCGCCTCAGCCTCCAAGAGGGCTGGGATCATCCTGATTTTAAAATAAAGTATGCTTCTCGCATCTTCTCATCTTGATGAGAAACTCAAGTCTGTGCAGCCCACATGGGGAAGTCGTTTGGTACAACCTCGCAGGATCTCAAAGGTGAGTCTGGCCTGGACAGCCGTCCTTGCTCTGCACACTCTCTGACCTTCGCAAAGGAAGCACAGCCACTCTTCCCAAGCTTGGCGCTTTTCAGGAAAACTATAACATAAATGAGAGCACCACGTATGCACCCACGCACACAGGCATGAACGTTCTCAGGCACACACATAGGCACGCACGTAAGCAGGCGCACAAGCATGCGCACGTGCAGGCACGCACGCAGGCACGCACGCAAGTGCGCTTGTACAAATGGAGTCTGCCCAGCCGTGTCCCTGTGCTTGTCAGCCTCGCTGACCTCTCACCTTAGGTGACCTCTCACTGTGCTGATGGTGGCCTGAGTGTCATCACTTCACTCAGAGGAATTCTGTGGTGAGTCTGTCAACCAAGATTGTTGGGTCTCTTGTCTTTCCACATGTGAGGAATGTTATCCTGGCCAAGACTGTTAGGAACATGACAATATCAAAGACCCCAATTCACAGCTTGAATGGAAGCCCCCTCTCCACCCTGAATTCTATTTATTAACTTGTTTACAAGGTCTCACGATGCAGTGATCCTCCTGTCTCAACCTCCTCAGCACTGGGATTCCAGGCATGCACCACTACACCCAGTTTCAGTGGCCAGCCCAGTGTGCCCAGGGTGGGACTGACACACCATGTGGTACCGGGCATCAAATTCAAAGAACTAAGGTCTTTGCACTTGCCAGACAGGTGTTTAGACCACTCAGCTATCTCCCCAGATGTCTGGTCTGAATTATGATCTGGACATGCCAACAGCTTGCCTGGCAAAGGGCTCAACTGAGGAAGAGTTTCAAGATTCCCTCAGTTCAGTTCCATGCCTTAGAGGCCAACCAGGTAGCTCAGCAGATTAAAGTGCCCCCTTAGGCAAACCCAGTAACTGGGGTTCAATTCCCAGCATGCCATGCTGACTCTACCCCTGGGACACCCTGAGCCAGCAACTGAGACGGGGCATGGTGGCATGTCCCAATAATCCTAGCATTTGGGAGGCTGAAAACAGGAGGATCACTATGAGTCTGATCTACCTAGTGAAACCCTGTAGACCTTGTAATAAATACATAAAAAAATTTGCCCTGGATTGGCATGGCAATTTGAATTTGCATTTAGCAATAAGCACACCCCTCTGGCGGGAGCAGGGCACACTTCAAAACCCTTGGTGCCTGGGATCAGCGCCGATTCCTCCTGCCTCATGCGAAGTGCACGCACAGTGGGGGCTGGACATCCATTTGTGTGCAACTGTTGCGTCTCTTTGTGCTCCTTCACCAGTGGTAGAACACTACCCACTTCCCCTTCATTAATGGCCCACAACTAAAAGACCTATAAAGCCAGCGGAGCACTTCTGTGCCATCAAGAAGGATAAACTTGAATCAATTGTAGGAAAATGGATACACTGGGGGAACCACAATGGCAAATGAAATAAATCAGACTCACAAGCATAAATAGTGCATGGATTCTTTTCTATGAGAAACCAAAAGCATAAATAAATCAAAGAGCAAAATAAAAGATAGATAACAGGAAAGAGGGAGATCAAGAAGCAAGGAAAGCAGATCAAAAGGTGGGAGAGGAGAGGAGGGAGAGGTGAAAGGAATTAAGTCCTGTTATCACATGTACGAACATCCTACAATGAATGTATTCATTATGTGCAGCTATCACGGGCTAATAAAAATAATTAAGAAAAAAACGTGTGGGAAGAAACTTCTGGGCTCGCTTGAGCCCAGAGCTAATCCCACTCAGGTGTGCTAAGTCAGCAGAACCTCAGCCACACACACGCCAGTGACTGAGACTCATCAATATTACAAACTCCTATGAATCTAAAGGCATTACACAGCATGATCAGCGCAACTAGCAGACTAATACATCGGCAGAAGCAGCTTAGCTATTTGCTTTAACTGAACAGTGCTGCAATGTGGAGGTGTGAAGAGAAGTAAATTTTTTGTCTGTTCTTTTTTTTTTTTTTTTCCTGAGATAAATTCTCACTATGTATCTGGGGCTGGCCTTGAACCTGCAGCCATCCACCAGCTCCTGCCTCGGGATGTGCATCACCACACCCAGCCTTGTCCACATTTTAAAAGCTCTGCAAGCCTCCTGTGATCAGAATCCTCTCTCTGGAATACCAAACAGGTATTCTTATCTTCAGCATAAAAGAAAAGCAGAAATCTTCGTTCCATCAAAGGCTGCTGCCATTTGCAGCTTTTTCAGCCAAGTCAAGAATTGTTTAATCTCTTTGACTACGAGTAAAAAGATGAATGAATCTTCCTCTCCCAATTTCTTCAGATTTATTTATAATTTTCAAAATCACGTGCAAATTGATACTAATTCCTTCATTAGGCCAATTGCTTAGTGACGGGGTTGCAAATGGGTGTCTTTGGATGACAAGACTTAAACCAGTGGGTGTCACGGAATGAGATGCGGCAGCCCTGGCAACTAGAAAGGAGGGGACCCGGAGTGGGAAACTCGGGGCATCACCGACCCATAGCACTGCTCCCCGCCCACAAACACAAGCCAGGACATAGGAAGGGCACCCATGGCTCTAACACTCCCCCACCCTCACCTTAGGAAGCGGTGAGAAGCTGGGCTCCCCAGGGATCCAGGGACAGCATCCACCACCCAGGTGTGAACGCTTGCTCACCCACACTCGTATCTGAGGCAAATGGCCAGGAGTGTAGCACACACCTGGAATCCCAGCACTTAGAAGGCTGAGGCAGAAGGACCACTGCGGGATCGAGGTAGCCTGACTATATAAAGAGATTATGTCTCCAAAGGAAAAAAATAAAAACACATAAACATAAACAAGTAGACCAATAAGAAAACATATCTGAGGGAAGCAGACAAACTGTAAGCTTCTTCTGGACCACTGTGAATGCTTCTCCTCCACTGATAGGGCACTGCTCCCACCCCTGAAAGGGCCTACAGGCCCTAGGAGAGCACTCCCCCTCCTGGGACTAAGCAGGCTCTGCTCTGGGTCCAGCACTGCTGCCTGGGGAGACATGAACACAGCGCAGCTCGCCTGCCTGGATGTCACCTACAGGCCCATCTAACTCCAGCGAAGTCCAGGTCCTGCCCCATGGGACAGTGGAGTGAGCACGGGGGTCAGAGGGGACAGAGGGTCTACACGCCAGCCTCCCCCGCAACGCACACCCCAGCATCTCCCGGAGCCTGGATTCCACATCTGAGTCCAGCTATGGAGGCCACAGGAGGAGAAACACCGGTTAGCACAACACCATGCAGGGTCTGTGTACAGTGATTTAAACGTGAAGAGCCTGAGACCACCGGGTTATAGGAAGTGATTCCGGCACGGGAACTTAAGTATGGCGCGGTTTCTCCTCTAAGGGTAAACAAGTAGAGAGAGAGAGAGAGAGAGAGAGAGAGAGAGAGAGAGAGAGAGAGTCAGAATCGGAGACAGATCTTTCGCAAAAGTGAAGGGAAACTAGAGATGGAGCAGGAGAAGGGGAAGCGAAAAGCACCAGGATGTGTTCCGCACATGCGCCAACTCCGCGCCAGCACCGTGAGCACCGTGCTCTGCAAACCCAGGCTCACAAAAGTACAAAATCAAAACATGAAACACTTTCCCCGTGTGGTCCCCATAGGAGCCCGTGGCCTGCATCCTGCAATGACCACACACATGTCCTCTTTCTAGAACCTTCCACCTATAGCCACAGCAGATTTCCCTGTGACCACGGGGAGGGGGCAGGAGGCAGAAACAGCGATGTCCTTCCTCTAGGCTGGGTTTGTGTGAGAGACTGCGAGGGCCTGCAGGCTCGGGAAAGCAAGACGCTGCTGGGTCACCTGACTCTCCGTGAGCAGCCAGGGCTTGGCCCAGACCCCGCGGGGGCCAAAGCCTCACGTTGCCCGCGTTCCTTGTGGCTTGGCTCTGAGGCCCAGTGGCCACTTCCTGCGTTGCTGTATTAGGAGGAGCCGACCCGAGAGGAAAAGCAAACAGATCGTGCACCACCCACAAAGATAAAGTGGCTCATGATGACAATGGTGGCTTTAAAAAAAAAAAAAAAAAACTGATAAACAGGAAAGGAGATTTAGTTTCAAAAATCAGCCAGTTTCCTTACTGTCACCATATCTAGTTTGTGTATCAAAGACAACAAAAATAATTCCAGGCACAGACGGGAGATGGGATATTTCTACCCTGAGAGCTGGGCAAGTTTGGCCCATTCCCAGACAGAAAGCATTCTGCTGTTCCTTCTTTTTAAGTAAAAATAAATAAAATAAAGCTGTTCAACCCCATTGGTGGGTGCCAGCAAATGTCACCGAGCGGAAAGGTGGGCGGTGGTGTAAATGCTCCTGGCAGGCTCGCAGCCACCCAGGTGTGCGGCGCAACGCTGGAGCATGGGGCAGGTGTGCAGCGCAGCTGGGCGGGGACCCTAAGAGGAGCACCCCACCCTCTGGAGGCTGAGACTCAGCCCCGGTTCGCAGCCTGAGGCACCCGCCCACACAGGGGCACAGAGCCAATCCTGTTAGGTTAAAGTTTGAACCGTGCTGCTAGGACAGAGCAGGGCTTCACAGAGGATCTGGAAATTTGGAGGTCTAATCCAGGCTGGGATAGGTGGCCTGTGAGTCCCCAGTCTTCTGTCAGCCTGTTACACCTAAATCCAAACGTCCCCAGAAGTCTCCTATGTGGTACGAGGACTGGACTGTGGGGCCCTGTGCTCACCGGTGGATTCGGATTTTAGAAAGACAGCAAGCGGCCTTCCTGGCTGCTTCCATATTGCTCACTCCCCAATGGCCGCCAAGCACCAGCCCTTTCTGCCCCTTGAAGACCAATTTTCCAGAGCCAGATGGATTATGGGGGACAAGGGTGGGGGTGATGTGACCTTAGAACAGCACTGACTTATTTTAGAGGTCCACAGCTGTCCTTCACAGTGCCAAATTCTGGAGGCCACCACCCCTGTCTGCCACAAGAGAGGAGTTAGGTACTTGTGAGTAGTACACACCTGTTATGATTTGTGTCTAGTTGTACCCCCAAAGCCTGATGTATTCATGGGGCATGGACTTCTAGCGTTTGAGATTAACTCATGATCCACTGGGACTATGGGTGATCCAAGGATGAGATTATAGGTCTGAGTATGGCTGGGATTATGGCTGCTTGAGGCAGAGAGCCTGAGGCAAACAGCCTGAATGTAATGTAAGAGAGACAGAGAAACAGACGTGCTCTCTCTCTCTATTGCTGGAGTTGGCCGGTTGCTATTGTTGGCCTGTTGCTATTGTTGCTGTTCCACTGCCATGAACTGCTGCCCTCTGCTCTGTGCCACTCAGCCGCTCAGCCAGCCGAGTATGGACTGAAACCTCCAGTAGCTGTGAGCTGAGTAAAACTTTCCTTCCTTCATTTTGGGTGTGGATATTTGTCCCACCAATGAGGGAAGAGTAACTAAGACAGCACCTGTCACCCCAGCTCTTAGGGAGGCTGAGGCAGGAGGATCATGGGTTTCAGCCTTGGCGAATTCATGGTACATAGACACTGTCCCAAAATTTAAAATACAGTGTAAAAGAGCTAGGGATATCATTTTTCCCGAAGACCCTGGCTCCAACCTGTTACTACCAATAAAAAAATGACAAATTTTTTTAAAGCTTGTTCAGAGAAGACCAGCTGGCTGCCAGGCTTCCCACCAAGGCCCCTGGGAGAGCTGAGCCTGTTCTTGCACCACTAACAGGAACCCTTCCTGCCCTTCACCAGCTGGCTGAGCCCACAGCTGAAAGTACTTCCTGGACTGAGGTCTCTTCCTCTGTGGAATGAGGATGCTTCTGAGTAGCCCCCAGGGCAGGCCTGAGGCTTTAGTGAATGGTCATGCTCCCGTGACACAGCAGGTTTTCTACCTGGGTGCACCTTTGAAGCACCATTTAGAGGCTCTCTGCACTTGACTGAAGTTCACAGGTTCAAAAGAAGCTAGCGCAACCAGCCCCAGGTCTACTGCCAACTTGGCCCCCTGCACCGGGCAGGGTGAGGCAGGAGGATCACTACAAGGTCAGGGTTGGCCAAAAAAAAGCTACACAGTGAGATCTTGTCTCTAAAAGCAAAGCACAAAATGATCCTGGAATGAAGCCCTAAAAAGTGGGGCAGGAGAGCTACTCTCTGGAGCACCCCTGCACCAGTGCAAAGCCAGCTTGCTTGTGGCAACACAGTTTTCATAAAGACCCCAGCCAGCTGAGCCTCTGGCTCAGGCGCAGGCCAGCCACTGAGTGCCCTGGAATCGGGGTAGTCTATAAATGATTCATTAAGAGCAGAGCTGGCTGCACACCATGGAGAACCAGCCACGGAAACATCTGTGCCCAAAAAGCAGTCCCAGCTGTGTAACGTGCCCCCCCCCCACTGCCACTTGCTGAACAACACCTTCTGCATGCCCAGCTCACCTGAAGCATTCCATGTGTCCCCAGAAGGCCACTCCTGGCCATAGCGCTGGTCTGTGCAGCAAAGGACATGTACTGTGATCTTCAGTGTCCAATGTCGTAAGGTGCAGGAGCCAGGAGACAGCCTGCAGCCAGGCACAGTCTGTTCTCAGTATCAGGAGCCATGAGGATGGAAGTGAGGAGTCCGGGGACACAGCTCTGCCTGGGGAGCGCAGCACCGTGTGTCACCTGAACACAGGTAGGGACAGTAGCCTGCTGTCTCTGTCCCAAGGAGGCACAGGCCAAGGAGCTGGGACCACCTGGCCCAGGGTTCTTTTCCCCAGGGACCGTGCATAGGGCCCTCTCTACACAATCTATTTTGAGGGAAATCTCACCTTTTTAGCAATTTTCTTCTGAAAAATGCAGAGGGGAGCTGGCGTGGTGTGCAGGGATGGTGTTGGGGGGAGGGTAACAACCAGCCATGGCTTCTCTGCCTCGGCAGCTCTGTGCACAGCGACCTCCGACCCAGTACAGGCGCACGGTGATCTGCTAGGCGACCCAGCAAGAAATCTGCTAGTGATTTGTTTCTTAGTTTTTTTGGGTTTTGTTTTTGTTTTTTGGGGGTCTCACTACAAGCAGCTCAGTCTGGAAGCAATCCTCCTGATCTGTGCTTCCCTAGCGCTGGGATTATAGGCATACACCACCACACCTGGACTCCTTCGCTGGCTGAGCCTGCCCAGGGGACTAAGCAAGCACTTAGTCCGTGGAGCTATGTCACAGCCCTTGCTGGGTGATTTGTTGATACGACCTTGCTGATTACAATCAGGGCTTGAGAGAAGGCAGCAAAGCAATTTTTCTGTACCACTGCAACACTGAGTAGCCCTGCCCAAGTCTTTTAAACCCTCCTGCCTCAGCCTTCCCTCCTATAAAATGCGGAGAAAAAGCTCTGCCTCACAGGGTTGCAATGAGGACAAAATGCCTTAAATGCTAAAGTGCTTTATGAAAGACTAACACAGAGGTGGTGCTGCATGGTTTGCTGGTATTTGTTTTGATGAAGCACTAATAATAACATTTGTTAGCATTTTCAATACTAGTTCCAATCTAAAATAAAAATAAAAGGTTTCTAAGTAAAAACTAGAGAAACTAGCCAGGCATGGGTACAATTAGCCTGGAATAGGTGTTGCTGGCATCCTAGTGCTCAGGAGGCTGAGGCAGGAGGATCACTAGGAGGTCAGCCTGGACTGCACAGCGAGACCCTGTCTCAGAACCCCCAGAAAAATACTATCAATGCAATTTTTATCATTATTGCCATTAACCATCATGAGGCCTAGGAAAAACAGCATAAACAACAAGGATATAAATAACACATTTATCTGCCAGGATTCCTGCCCATGAAGGATATTGAGAAAGATATAAAACTACTCCTTAAAATATGTTTCTGTGTGCACTTCTTTCCTGTAACTATTTTGGGTAAAATGATGTCATTTATCAAATAGTCCAACAGTTACAAAAGTCTGGAGTTATTTAGAAAATTCAGTGTAAACTCACATAAGATAGCATTTGCCCTGGGCTACCCCAACAGGACATTTCGGTGGCCCTGAAAGTCTCCACGAGATCTCTAAAGACGTTCTTTTGTTCCTCTTTCCCTTTGTCACCCGTGTAACGGAAAGAAAAGTAGGTCAGACGAAGGAAAGGAAAAGAGGCCACAGACACACCGAGGCTGAAGACGTTTTCTGACCACTTCTGCGGCCTCAAACCTGAAGTGAGGAAGCAGCAGCAAAGAGGCGCAGGAGCCGATGGGCTTTCAGGGGTCAGCTCGGCAAGGCTCCGAGGAGACCACAGAGTGTGGAACGCCTCCATGAGGGCAGGGCGAGGCGGGGCGGGGCAGGGCAGGGCAGGGCAGGGCAGGGCAGGGCAGGGCAGGGCAGGGCAGGGTGGCTGCACCTGCAGCTTCAGCCCGCAGGCCATAGATGGCTGTCAGCTGCCCCGTGGTCTGTGGTACAAGGTGACCTGTTTGCCCATGGCCTTCTGCACCTGGTACTGCACAGCCCAGGCCTCCACCCCCATCATCTGCCCCACATCAAGCAAGGCAGGAAAAAATTCATACAGCAGGGACAGCCCTGTGGAGAGTGGAGAGTGAGTCCTGTCTGCACTACAGGCTTGGCCAGAACCCATGTCAGATCAGTTCCCGCAGTTCCCAACTGTGGATCTCAGGGTCCCTTTGCCCACTTGAAAAGTGAGAATTCCCTTGAGGTAGGTGAGCTGGCGCGAGCCTGCCATCCAGCTCTCTGGAGTCTGAGACAGGAGGACTGACCTGAGTTGGAGGCCAGCCTGGGCTTCATATCAACACCTTGTCTTCAAGAAGGAGAAGACGAAGAAGAAGAAGAAGAAGAAGAAGAAGAAGAAGAAGAAGAAGAAGAAGAAGAA
>PVJA010007478.1:0-68367 GCA_004027025.1 Myocastor coypus | reverse complement strand
CACTTTTAAAAGTGCACAGGAAAGGAAGAATATAGTTTAAGAGTTGTATAGGAATGTAGAATGCATGATATGACATATGCAGTTATTTAGCACAATTTGGCCCTTCTTGTACCTGCCACTTCTTCCTCTGGTGAACTGCTAACTAAAATATTTAAAGCAAGTTTTTTTTATACATACAGCTTTTGTTGTTTTCATGTTATACCCTGGAAAAGCTTTGTAAGTGACTTTAATTCCTTTTTCATACCCCTATTGTTATGTCAAAATTAAGTGGGAAATTTCATTTATGAGGGAGGAGCATATATTAGTTTCTTTTGTTCTTTATTTTGCGTCAAATATTGAAAAAAGAAGAATTTCAAAAGTATTGTTTTTTTGTAGTGAAATTTTAGGGAACTTATGTGTCTCAGTAGAAAAAATGTGAGCATAACTTTCCTTGACCCTAGAAAGGAACATGCATGAATATGAAGTCAGAGGGACTTATTTGTTACAGATGACAAGAAAAAAGGAAACATGTCATCAATTTCATCAATATTTTGAAAAGGTTACATCCAATAATCAGTTAGAACCCTGTGCTCATCTTTATCATAGAGCATTAGGAGAAATAAAAACTTGCAAAACTCAAAAAAGGAAAAAAACAAAAATAGCATGTAGGACTACCAGATGCTGTCAGTCTTACTTTTGCAATCAGCACATGATTTGGTTGTGAGGACAGTGATTTCCAGAACCTCCAAATACATTACAATTTGTACAGCCTCAAGTCTCTTATGTAAAATGGCATAATATTTACATCAAACTCATGCTATATCCTCCCATATACATTAAGCATCCTGTAAATTACATCAGCTATCTAATAAATGTAAATTATATGGGAATAGTTGTTATATTTTATTGCTTAGGGCATAACACCAAGAAAAAAAACGACCTGTGTATATTGAGCCCAGGCCATAACTTTCTAAAATGCTTTTCATCTGAAGTTGGTTGAAACCCAGCATATAGAATCTTGTGGGTACAGAGGGTCAGCTACAGGGACATGAAGAAGGCTGGCCCAGCACCTGACCCCACTAGCTCTCTTTTGTTTCTCTAACTCCATCTTGCCATTTAATCATCTCCTTCTGAGTTTAGCTGAGTCATTCTCCTGCCTTAGGTCCCAGGCAGAACAAGTCCAGTTGAGAAGCACTTAGTGACAAAAGAGCAAAGCTAAACCCCAAGCAAATCAACTTTCTGGGTGTCAACAAAGTTCTGCATGGGCAGTCCAGAGAAAATGACTCAAGATGAAGATAAATCAGACCAAGCCAGACCAAACTGACCTGAACTGCTAACCATGGAAATCTCTACGCCTGTTCTTCTTTGCTTTTTTTTTTTTTTCTTTTTCCTGTATAACTCAAACATTTTTGTCATGCTGGATATTGAAGAAAGAGCCTTCCAAATGATCTACATCTCTTTCTTTTTTTCTTTTTTTTTTTTTTTCTTCCTCATTTTATGTCCTTGGTACAAGATTTCGCTATGCAGCTTGGACTCTTAATGATCCTCCTATTTTCAGCTACCCAGCACTGGGATTACAGGTGGGTGCCACCAAACCCAGACTCATTCTCAGGCTCAGGGCACCCTAGACATGGGGCCAGCAGGGCATCTGGGATCATGAATTGAACCCCTGGTCCCTGTGTTTGACAAAGCAGGCACTTGGTCTGCTGAGCTATCTCACCAGCCTTTTGAGGCAGGGTTTCACTAAGTCCTTTCTGATTTCACTACTCTTTGTTCCTCTGGTTGATTTCTAGTATAGGTAGCTGAGCCTAGTCCACTGGGACTCAACAGAGCAGGTAAGTTTTTGCCCTAACTCTAGTAATATGATATATCTTCACTAGAGTTCTCTGCTGTCTATAATTTCCTTTTCATTCTTATTGATATCCCAAATATTTGCTGAGGAACTTGAATGCTGCCACTATCAAGTAGCTCTGACTTCACTAATTAACTTTCCTTCCTCAAATTCCTAGTTTGCTGGTGTGTGTGTGTGTGTGTGTGTGTGTGTGTATCTATGTGTCTGTGTACTATGATCCCTTCCATATTTCTTGGGATTTTTTTTTCAAATTTATTTAGTACAGAATCTGTAAGTCTCACTACACAGATCAGACTCATAGTGATCCTCCTGTTTTCAGCCTCCCAAATGCTGGGATTACAGGTTCACCCTCACACCCAGTCTTACTCCCTGTCTCAGCACACCCCAGGGGCAGGGAAGGCACTGCACTCCAGGGATTGAACCCCAGTCCCTGCACCCGCATAAGCAGACACTTTAGTCCACTGAGCTATCTGGCCAACCCTTGATTCCTTCCACATTTCTGTCAGTGTCAAACCTCACTTACCAACAACCTGTTTGATTTGCCAAACCTGTGGTTAAATATGGCATATTAGTGATAAGGATACGCCTGAACAAAATCTGCCCTCAGATTAGGAGGCACTACAGATGAATCAAAATGTCCAGATGGAGTTTTCAAAGGCTCAAAGGAAAACTATAATGGATTTCTCCTGTCTCTGGACCCTAAAGTAGAAAACAACAGATTTATGGATGGTGTCATCTACAACAAGTCCTCCAGGTTATAGTGCCACAATTCTCTTGTTTGGCTGGAATCCACTGGCTGTACTAATTACTGAGATGACTTCATGTGTGATTATGCCAAACAGCATCTTTATTTGTATGATTTTGGGACTCTAGTGAAAAGAGGCAAAAATGGCTTCTCTCCCAGGAATGCATTTGTGAAAGGATAAAGCAAACAAAAGGTGCAGAAAAATAACTGGCTCAAAGTTTTAAACAAATGCTTCCCTTTAATAACATTTACTGGTAAAACAAACACAGACTAGAATATCCGTGCTTAGCTCTCAAAGCAAGACGAGCTAAGTGGTTTTTGCCCAATTCCTAAATTACAAAGCTTACATTTGTCTAGGTGCCAAGAAGTGAAATTTCATACAGGTTCCAAACCCAATCGCCCTCTGGATGAAGGCAATTGAATCACAAAAGGTGCCTAATTTTTTGAAGGTAAAGTGCTATCGATAGAAGCAGACTTTTCCTCCAATCACAGGATTATGTGGAGTACAGTAATGAATGGTTTCTTTTTTTTTTCTGACAGGTTTCTGCCATGCTTGTTTCATATGTTTGAATTTCTTCTCTCTGCACCTAAAAATTGGCATCTTTCTCTCTTGCTCCTCGTTTGGCTGGGCGCCCTCTTCCCTAAGCAATACCCTTGACCTCTCCACCCCTGTTTCTACCTGGCTTCATGCTCAGTCCTGCAGTCTTCCTCCAACCCCAACCTTTGGTCACATATCTCTCCCATTTTTAGTTGTGATGTGCCTCCTAGCTCTTTCCAATTCCATATATATGCACTTGACTCTCTCCATTGAGACCAAAGTAAGGAAAGCCTTACTGGTAGGATTCTCCAGAGCAGTAAATCCTCATTGTCCCACGTGAATAGCCATGTACTCTTCCTAATCTAATCTCTGCAGTTCACATAGCCCTGTACTCAGCAAATGAGAATAGAAACTCCCCTTTCCCTCCAGCAAATGGCCCTCGTCTTGATGCTAAGCTCACAGCTAATCTCTCCCTCTTGCTTTGGCCACTCATTCAACAGTGATTTCCTGATAATTCACTTGGGTCGTGCTCTGAACTACAAGATAAATGCATGGAGAGCAAAGACACCGTTTCTGTTCCTATGAGTTACCAGGGCTGCTGCCACATAGGGTGGCTCAAATGCAGAGCCTTGTGTCTCATAGTTCTAAGGGACAGAATTCAAATCATGGGGTCAGCAGAGATCAGTCCTTCTGAAAGCTCTAACAACAGTCTGGTCCATGCCTTTACCTTATATTCTGGTGCTGGTCCCAGTCCTTGGCATCCCATTTCTTGAAAATATTTTACTTCAGGCTCTGCCTCCCTTATGACACATTCTTCTGCTCTATGTGTCTCTGTCTCCTACTGGACATCTTCTAAGGACACTAGTCATTAAATTCAGGACCAGTATGACTCTGGGTTACATTCACTTTATATCTGCAAAGCCACTACTTCCGGATTAGGTCTGAGGTTCTGGGTAGCCTGGCTGACTATTCAACTCAGCACACTTAAAACATCCAATCCACTCATAGATGAATAAAGAATAAATTCATGCAACAGTTTGATTTGAGCTTTAAGAAATGTGAGATGCTATAGAAACACAGGGGAGGATTACTCAGCAAGCTGGGATTACAGGAAATTTCCTCCAAAGACATATTATTTGAAAAAAGATTTATGGATGTATATTAATTATACACAATAATGCATTCACATAGTGGTGCATGTAGACGGCACACTGCTATTATTCTTGCTCTCTCTTATGGTTGTGGGTTCTCTCTTTCCTCCCCTGACTGCTTTCCTTTTCTTCCAAAATCTCCCTTCTACTTTTCTGCTGTCTCTCCTTTTAATCTCTAATTAATTTGAGATTCCACTGGAAAAAAGTCCAACATTTGAGTTGTGGAGACTGATTTAAATGGACTAACTTCGTTTTCTAAAAGTTACAGGAAATATAAGTCTTGTTAATGGCTGAAATATGTGTATTTTCCTTAACCATTTCCAGGACCAATCATCTGCTGAAAGGCTGACCCCAGGAACACTTCTATAGCTTAGCAATTATGGATGCACATGCAAGTATTACTATAGAATATGCTCCCTGATTCTTTTGAGAAAATCCTGAGTGGTGGGATAATTAACTTAAATGCTATCTCTTGTTTCAGTTTTTCTAAGAATCTCCATACGATTTCTGTAGTGACTTTGCTAGTTTGTATTCCCACCTATAGCAGAGAAGGGCTCCTTTCCCCCATCTGTGCCTTCTCAATGATCACTCTTCTATCTGGAGTGAAATGGCACCACAGTGTAGTGGAGATATGCATTATTCTTAATAGCTAAAATGTTGAACACTTTTGCGATGCCCTTATTGGCCATTTGCACATCTTCTTTGAGAAGAGTCTATTCATTCTGCTTGCCCATTTATTGACATGGTTATTTGATTTTTTAGTCCTTTATATAAATACTTTGCTGAAAAAGTAAATAGCAAAGTCTTATTTTTATTCTGTATGCTGCCTTTTCACTCTATTGATTATTTCCTTTGTTGTACACAAGCCTTTTGATTTGATGTAGTCCCATTTAGAAGTCTCTATGTCTATGACTTCAAATGTATATTTCTATATTTTCTCTAGCAGTTTCTGAGTTTCATTTAAGGTCTTTGTTGGGTTTTTAAATTGGTTTTTGTATGGAACGAAGCATAGGGGTCCATTTTCACTCTTCAACTTGTGGATGTGCGGTTTTCCTAGCACCAACTGCTAAAGAGGCTGTCTTTCCTCCAGTGTGTGTAGTTGGACCTTTCTCTGAAGCCGGAGGGCTATCACTGAGTGTGTTTGTTTGTTTCTTTTGTCTTCATTTCTCTTTAACTTGTCTATATTTTTTGTTGCTAAGACTTTCAAGTAATATTAAAATTGGGTAGTGTGATAGCCCTCATATTACTCTATTGGCATAGGATTTCACTGGCTATTCTGGATCTTTTCTGATTCCACATGGATTCTAGGATCATTTTCATACCTCTGTGAGGAGTGCCATTCATATATTGATGAGAATTGTATTGAGGATTTAGATTTCTTTTTGGTAATAAGGCCAGCCATGTTAACAGCATTAACTGGGCTATCCACGATCAAGGAAGGCATTTCCATTGACAATCTGTATTGTTTTCTTCTATCTCTTTTTGAGATGTTGTATAATTTTCACTGTAAAGAGTCTACTTTGGATTTTTTGTTTGTTTGTTTGATGTTTGTTGGGGTTATTCTTTGCTTCCCCATTTCAATTTATTCCTAGGTACAGTGGACCATTGTCTTATGAACTCACTGCACTCCTCTGTACTGGCTGTAACTCAGGCTGTGAACTGAAGGCTCAGACTCCTCTACACAGCCTGCAAAGCCTCTCACCTGCATACATCACTGCGTACAGAGTTCTTAGAGACACTGACTGAGAATTTCTCAATCCCATACAGGAAAGGGTGCTCTGAGGTTCTTTCCAGAGCTCTATAAGGGTTATATTTGTATCCCAGACCATCTGGAAGCACAAGTAGCTGGTATTTAACCCATAATTTAAGACTTTGGTCATAAGTTAAAACTAAATTTCTAGTTATAACCTAAGCTGTTGATCTCAGGCAAGTCATAACTTGAAGGACCACTGTATTGGTCCTACACTGTACAGGACTGTATTCTACTATATTTTAACCTATTATGAATGGAATCATGTTCCTGATTTCTTTCTTAAGAATAGACCCACAAACCAGCAGGTGAGAGGCTTTGCAGGATGTGTAGAGGAGTCTGAGCCTTCAGTTCACAGCCTGAGTTACAGCCATCCTGTGGACACAATCATTTGGACATGTATCACCTGCTCAATGCCCTGAATAAAGCCCTCCCCTGTCTCCCAGAGGCTTCAAGATGAATTCTAGCATCTTAGTAAAATTAGAGAAAACATATCTTTCCCTGGTCTCTAACCTCATCCTTTTCCACACCTTCTTCTCTCTGCCCTCAAGACCTGAGTTCATTTTATCCTTTTAGTCACTTTTGTTCCTCTCATATCCTGCCTTGACTTGGTCAAGTTCTTCTGAGTAATTTCTCAACACACTACGGTCTATGAATGATAATCTGTTTAACTTTTAATTTTACTGCTTAGTGCTCTAATATCTATTATTTCTGCAGCCTGACTCTTGGCAACAACAATAAAGTTTTCTACAGTAAGCAACAGCTCCTTGAAAGCACATTGATTACCTCTTTTTTGCTTGAACTCGTAGTGCTCAGGGCAGAATCTGTCCTGTGACTCAGTGTGGGCCTCATCCTCAAAGTATCATAAGAGAAAGGTCAGATGGAGCCCAGCAAGAAGACTCTACAGGCCAGGAGGACAGAGTGCACTGGAGATCAATGCCTATGGCACCATGATCTTGGGCATCAACCCTGAGCCCCCTGGATAGCCTGAATGAACTAGTACTATATAATAGTAATATATATATATATATATATATATATGTATATATATATATATATATATATATATATAATATATTAGATGGATGGATGGATAGATAGATACAGAGATAGACAGATTAGATAAAAGCTTGTCTTCTGTAAGGTTTGGCAATTGACCCCAAATATAAAAATATAAATATTTATCTATGGACACTCAGTTCTAATCTTTTGATGTGCATTGCATTTTCCTCCAACTTAGTTCTGCTAACTTTGCATAAAATTTTCGCATCTAGAAGTGCAAGTTCTCTGTCTTTGCTCCTTATCAAGGCTGCCTTAGCTCTTCTGGTCTTTTACAAAGCTGCACTAATTTTAACTTAATCTTATAAATTTCTGAGAAATAAGCAGTTGGTAGTAGCATCTAACAATTTTAGCTCTTTTAATTAATGAACATAGGTAGAAGTTTTACATTTCTTTGGATACATTTAATCCTTATATTTTATTCTTTTTGATTTTTTATGAGCAGAATTTTTTTCTTAATTTTATTTTACTGTTTGTTCCTAGTGACTGGAAATACAAGTGACTTTTTAAAAAAATGTATTTAGTACAGGGTCTATAGGGTCTCACTACACAGATCAGACTCATAGTGATCCTCCTGTTTTCAGCCTCCCAAGCACTGGAATGACAGGTGCACCACCACACCCCATCTCCATCAACATCTTAGCTTGCCCCGGAGGTGGAGCCGGCATGGCTTGTGGTGCATGAATGACTTTTTATGTTGATCTATATCCTGAGTCTGTTGACCAAGCCTATTATCTTTAATAGACATATCTGAGAGGTGTGTTTTCTTAAGGTTTTCTGTATATAAAATGTCATTTGGAAGCAGAGATCAGGAATAGTTTTCCTTCTTTCATTCTAATGTGAATATGTTTTATTTCAATTTTTCACCTAAATATCTTTCCTGGAATTACTGATTCAATAATGAACAAAAATAACAAAAAATGGACATCTTCGCATTGTTCCTTATGTAAGAAGCAGTTTTCACTATAAAATGTTGTCTCTGGGTTTCTTAAATGTTCAGGAAATTTCCTTCTATTACTAGTTTATTGAATGTTTTTCTGAAGGAAGAGTGTTGGGATTTTTGTTGTGTTCTTTCTGTGTCTACTGAAATGATTCTCTAATTTTTTTCCTCTCTCTTTTAATTAAGACAGTGAATTACAGTGGTTGATTTTTGTGTGTTACACACACCTTCTCACTCAGAAATAAATCACAATTGGCTAGAATGTACAATTTTTACATGCTGCTTAAATTTGTTGTGTTGCTTGAATATTATAACTAGCTTTTTTGTAGAAGATTTTTGCCCCTGTATTTGTAAGATATTATTCTGTAGTGGTTTTGTTCATAATCTCTTCTGCTGGTTTTAGTGTCAGGGCAATGCTGACCTCACAGAATAAGATTAGAATTACTTCTCCTTTTTCTACTTTTGAAAAAGTTTGAACATTAGTGTTCATTAATTTTAAATGTTTGGCAAAAGCTGATGACAGTGAAACCATATGGTCCTGGGTTTTTTATAGGAAATTTTAAGTGCTGATTCATTCTTCAATTGTTTTAGATCTAACCATGTTTTCCATTTTACTTTCAGTCCATTTTGGTAATTTGTCTCTCTGTAGGAAGTTCATCTGGAGTACCTAGTTTGTTTGTGTGCAATTTTCACAGTATTCTTTTATATTTTTTTTACAATTTGCTCTACAAATGAAGAATACATGAGTCTATGTTAGTATGGCTAAGTAAATTAGTTAATTAATTCAGTAGTAAGGATGCTATTCTTTACAAGTATGTCAACTAACTATGTTCCTATACCAGCATATATCTCACTCAGTAATGCAGCTGACAATTTCTCATCGTCTCATGACATCACAGCACTGGAAACACAGCACAAAGTACTATTTATGTGTTAATGGTGGTAATGGTGTAAACCTACTGTGATGCTAGTTGGGTAGAAGCTCAGAAATTACACAATTAACTGATAATAAATTATGGTTACTGGTTTATGAGCTTATTATACTTTATATCATTATTTTATTTTGTCTTTTATTTGTTTGTTTGTTCATTTATATAGGTCTCAATACACAACTCAGACTCCATAGTGATCCTCCTGTCTCAGCCACCCCAGCTCTGGGATTGCAAGTCTGTGCCACCACGCCCAGTTTCGATGACCAGCTGGGTATGGAGCTAGCATGGTATGTAGTACCAGGGATTGAACCAGGGTCCTTATGCTTGCCAGGCAGTCACTTAGACTACTAAGCTATTTTCCCAGCCTTAGATCATTACTTTAGAGTGTTCTCCTTCTCCTGACAAAGACAGTTTATGCAAAAATAGCATGTCATGTGTGAGTGGCCCCAGCCTCATTCACCTCTTGTCCACCTTATCGCTTGACATTAGGCAGCTGTGAGAAGTGGTCAACCTACACCCTACTTTAAGTACATCTTGTGACATCTGCATAACAAAGGCCTCACCCAATTATCTATTTCTCAGAGTATATCCTTGTCATTCAATGAAACATAACAGTATAGGAAGAATAATAAAATTTAAGTTTCTGCAAAGCTAGTAAATGAATGCTTCATAAGAGGAAAAATCTACTCATATAGTCTCAAAACAACTCCACATATTTTTTTTTACAAAATGGAGAAATAGTTATTTTGTAACTGAGAAACTTAATGAATACCTGCTTAACAAGTGATCAAAGTTGATTTCTCAGCCCCTTCTTGTTGTTAGAAAAGAATGCCTGAAATGGGTAATTTTAAGGAAAAAATACTTTTTTGGGCTTATGATTCTAGATACAAGAAAGTCCAATGCTTGGCGATGTTCAAATGCTATTGTACCCTTAGCAGAAAGCTACAATGGCAAAAGGGGACATTTGGAAGAGAAAAAGAAGGGCTGGACTCCCATATAAAGGTATTAATCCATTCAGAGGGTGTCACCCCATTAATTCAAATACCTGCTACTGGCTCCACTGCCGAATGTGGACCCCTTGAGAGATTTACCTCCAACACGTGCATGAACTGTTTGATGGCACGCTGAAACCATATGAATCCCTAATACTGAGAAATATGAACTCATGATTTTTGATATGATGCATTGAGAGAGGTACAGGACCAGTCCTATTCCTTGATTGACAAATAATAACAAAATGAATGTAATTATGGAGTGACCACAGCCACTGATAGGCGCAGAACCATGAACTGGTACTCCTTAAAAGTATGAAGATCAAGAGACAGAAGAAAATCCTGGGAACTATTCAAGACTAAGGAAGACTCACAGTCACAGAGGTTTGATGCCATGCACAGTGCTGTGTTGGAGAAAACTGAGAGCTCTGGAAACGACTATACAAAGAGGATTCTGTGCACCTGGACAAGTCACTGCTTAACTAATCTGGCTCTCAGTTTTGTAAAGTACCAAGAAGAGGTAAACCTTTTCATCCCCAAAAGTCACTAGTTCATGAAATGATATGTCTTTTTAAAGTTCTGAACATGATACATGTTCAGGTAATACATGTCTAGTATGTGCTCACTGATAACTTCTTTATTTGCTGTAGCCTTCTTACTCTACTCTAAGATTTATTCTTAATTTGTGGTTGGGTCCATTCTTCCAATTTGATTTATGTTTCCCATCTAATTGTATCCTTCAGTATCAGTTTGCCCAACATCAGATTGTTTGTGGCCTTTTCTTATGGCTCCTACTCACCAGCAGTGTCCATGTTTCAGTGGATCAAATGCCTCTACCATCTTTCCTAGTTGATCTTAATTTGTTCTCAAGGGTTATTGTCTCAATAATACTTTATGTGAGCATTTTTTAAATGGCAACCTGGTATCACACGGCAGTAGTTGATCTACTTTACTTTTTTTATTATATTGTTTTGGGTATTTTATGTCCTCTTGTTTCTGAGTTGTAGACTCCAGGAAGGCAGGCTAATTTGACTGCTTTCTCACTAATCTATTTTGCTTCCAGAACACTGCCAATAAATATTAGTGAATAAATGTAATTTTCTCACTTGTTGGGCAGGAAGTCTTGGCTTCCTTTGAAGAGGCCTGCTTGTTCCACAGATGTTCCACTGTGGACAAAAGTTGCTATCCTATGGACCCATGTTGAGCAGTATTTTTAAAACTAAGCTTGATAAATAGACTCAAGAGTTCATGCATCATTTAAAATAATTATGATGAATGCTCCATTAACTTGCTAGCTATAAAAGTCATAAATACATCTTTTATATAGATAAAGGTAGGAAATTGGAACTCTGAAAAATATGAAGAAATAAAACCAACCTAAGGAATTTCTTACTGAGAAAGATGTACATTAGGTTTTACAAACAGAAATAGGAGCACTAGTCAGAGTTCTCACTCAGGTAAGAAATAGTGATAAGGTGTTTTCAAGTCACTGAAGAGAAGAAATAAGTGTCAAATTAAACTTAATGGCGATAAAACTCAGAATATTAACATAAAATTTAATGAATATTTCAAAAGGAATAAAAATCTTAAATGTCCACTTTTAATGAAAATTATGAACATGTTGTTTTCTTTCATGCCAAGGAAGTTCTTGCTCCCAATACAAAAATTAAACTTTAAAAATATTTTTTGTATTAAGAACACTTTGCATGAAATCTACTCTATTAACACATTTTACACGCACAATGCATTATTGACTATAGGTAAGACACAAGGTAGTAGAAATATGGGATTATCTTTTTATTGATACTTGATGTCCATTGATTAGTAATTTTCTCTTTATCCTTTTATTAGCCCATGGTAGCCACTATTAGAATCTCTCTCTGAATTTTGCTATTATAGATACATGAATAGAATTGTACACTATCTTTTAATGACCACTTTATTTAAATTAGAATAGTGTTCTTAAGGTACATCTCTGATACCTCATATTACAGAATTTCCTTAATTTTAAGACTGAATAATGTTCCATCACATGTATATTCTATGCTAAAAATCCACCTATCTGTTAATGGGTACTAAGCATATTTCCAAACCTTGGCTATTATGAATAGTTGAGGAGTGAACACAAGAAGGTCTCTCCAAGAATCTGGTTTCAACCTTTATGTGTAAACAGCCTGATGTAGGATTACTACATCATATGGTAGCTCTATTTTTAATTTGGAGGAAAATTTATACAGTTTTCCATAGCAACTGTACCACTTGGGATTCTCAGAAACAGTATATAAGTATTCTAGTGTCTCCAGATCCTTGCTAATGCTTGTCTTTTATTTCTTTCATAATAGCTATCCTGACAAGTGCAAGGTGACAGACAGGTCATTGTGGTTTTGTATTGTGTTCCCTGATGATTAAGAACATTGAACACTTTTTTCATACACATGTCTGCCATTAGTGTGTTTTCATTGGGGAAATGTCTATTCAACTCCTTTGTCAATTTTTACTGGGTTGCATGGATTGCAGATATTCCTTATGTATTTTAAACAGCAATCGCTTATAAGATTATATGATTTTCAAATATTTTCTTCCATATAGTGTATTGTCTCTTCACTTTCTTGAAAAAGATAATGTTTGCTATAATCCCAATTATTTATTCTCATTTTTATTTCCTGTGTTTTACTTGTGCAGTCTATGAAACTACCAAAATCAGTGACATCAAATTTGCCCTATGCTTACTCCCTATTTTTCCAAGTAATTTTACAGATTCAGATCATATGTTTGTCTCCTGAGATGACTTTTATATAGTATAAAATGAAGTCCAGTATCATTCTTTACCCTGTGAACGTGCAGTTGCCTTAAAACCACTTGGTAAAGTGACCATCCTACACCCATTGTGTATTCTAGGAACAATTGTCAGACCTCCATTGGCCAAATCCATGATTGTATTTCTGCACTTACCATCATGTTCCTTGCTTTGATATCTGCCTTTAGGCCAGGTATACACTCTTTTAATTACTGTAGCTTTGAATTCATAACATGTAATGACTCCTGCTTTGTTTGTCTTTCTGACTATCGACTTGGTATTTGTGATCATTTGAAGGTGCATTGCTTAAATACTGTTTATTTTGTTATTTAAAAAGAAATATCAAGAGGATCCTGATAATGATTGCATTGCATTGTGGACTGCTTAGCAAAGTATTAACATTTTAATGATATTGATAAAAACACTGAGATGTCTAATTTATGAATATAGTGTATCCTTCCATTTTTTCTGTCTTGATTTCTTCCATTAACTCTTTAACTTTTATTCTGAAAAACTACATTAGCGTATGTTTGCATTAAAGAATACTGACATTTGCTTTGGGGCACTGGTTCCTGCGTATAACATATCTTGATTATTTTCAAGACCTTTACTCCCTTTTCCTTTACCTGCCCCCTTCCAATGATCCTTTTCCCTTTCTCTAAGTAGCTACTTTCTTGTCTTCTACCATCTCTATTTATATTTTAGATTTCTCACGTAAAAGAAACATGTTGTAGTTAAGTTTCTGCATCATATTTTGCTTCGCATGCTCATCTAAAGTTTCATTTTCCTCCACATGACATAATTTCATTCTTTTTAAGACTGAAAAATACTCTGTTGCATATACATGACACATTTTTCCTATTCTTCTTCAGCTGACAGGCATCTACGCCATTTCCAGAGCTAGCTTATAAATTGCAGTGTTATAAACATGGATGTGCATGGATCCTTACAAGACAATGTCATCAGTTCTTTTCAATATATATGCAAGACAGATATAGCTAGGTTGAATGCAATTTCTATTCTTAGGTTTCTCAGTAATTTCCAAGCTTATTTCTGTAGAGGCTGTATAAGTTTACACACTCATGAACAATTTAGAAGGGTTTCTTGTCCCCCACACTCTCACCAGCATTCATTATTTTTTGTACTCTTGGTGCTAATTATACTGATTGGGGTAAAAGGGAATCTCAGTGTTACTTTGATTTGCACTTCCTTAATGTACTTACTGCTTATTTTTATTTATTTAAGAACTGTATGTTCAGTTCCTTTTTGCATTTTATTTGGATATTTATATTAAGAGAGTTAATTTCTTAGCTTTTAACACATTTTAGATATTGTTTCTGTATCAGAAGAGTAGTTTAAAAATTGTTTTCATTCTTTAGTTCTCTTTCTCCTATTCCCTTGATTTGCTGTATAGAAGCTTTTTACTTTGATCTATTCCAAGTTTTATTTCTTGGTATTATTTCCTGTGCTATTGTGGTCTTATTCAGGAAATTTTTGCCTGTGCTTATATATCCAAGTGTTTCCCCTGTGTTATCTTCCAGCAGTTTCAAAGTTTCTGTTTTTATATCTAGACATTGAATGTATTTTGAATTGGTTTCAGTACAGGATGAGAGCTACGGGTCTCATTTCAATTTTCTGTCATATGAATACCTAGCATTCCCAGCATCATAGGTTAAAGAAGCTATCTGTTCTCCAGTGTGTATTTTTGGCCTTTTTGTCAAAATTCAGATGGGTTTGGGTGCATAAGATTGCTTGTCTTCTGCTCCATTCCGTTGGTCCACACATTTGTTTTTTGTGTCAGTATCACGATGTTTTTGTTACTATAACTTTGCAGTATAGCTTGAACCCAGTATTGTGAGTAATGCCTCTAGCATTGCTCTATTTACCGGAATACTTTGACTATTCTGGGTGTTTCATGCTTTGCTACGATTTTTAGAGTCATTGTTTCTAGTTCTGTGAAGAATGCTTTTTTTTTTTTTCTAGAGATTTCCTTAGATGTACATATTGCTTTAGTAATACAGCTACATTTCCAATATGAATTTTACTGATCTAGGAGCTAGTCATGTCTGCCTTCTAATCATTTCTTCAATTTCTTTCTTCATTGGTCTATAACTTTCATTGTAGAGTTATTGCATCTCCTTAGTTAAGTTGGCTTTACATATTTAATTTTTTCAAAGCTATTGCAAATCGTATTATTTCCAGATTTCTTTCTCAGTGTGATCATAACTGATGTATAGAAACATGATTCACTTTTTGTGTCTTTATTTATATCCTACCTCTTCACTGAATTTGTTTAGCAGATCTAAATTTTATCCAGTGGACTTTTGGGGTCTTTTTCTGAAAAGAATCATTTAATCTACAAGTTGGGAAGATCTGATTTCATTTCCTATTTGTATTTCTGTTTCTTTTTTATTGCATTTAATAAAAAAAGAACAATGTGACAGTTTCAAAACATGTTAGCTGTACATTACCAATATTTGATACAATGCATATTATTGTCCTCCTAGTAGTTATACAGAACACAAGGCATAGGAGTGATAATTTTTCTAATAATTATTGGTACAAAAAATTTCTTCTCACTGAACTAAGACAAAATGTTGTATACATAATCCAATGTTCCATAATCACAGTGGGCTATTGGCAAAACTGGTAATGACTGAATCTGTTGATTTAAGCCTAGCTTTATATTTTATATTTATATTTATATTTATATTTATATTTATATTTTATAAAGCTAATCTAGCTTTATATTTTATGCCTCATGGTTAAACTTTTCTGCTGCATGGTTAAGGGCAAGTTAAAGCAAGACCTGTATAACAAAACATGGAACTTTTGTATCTCCCAAGGTCAGTCAGTTCCCCTCAGGGTTTACTTTGAAACCATGTACAATGAATTTGTAGAACTGTTGCTAGTGTCAGCATTCTGGGTGAGTCATGGCCATTGCTTGACCAATTTACTCTCTGTGGAAGCCCGAGAGCAAATAGGCCAAGTATCTTGAACATATACTCATAAGTGCAATAAGGCAGACCTACATGTGTAAATATTGTATAGTTTCTCCAGTGTAAGAATCCAAAAGAAGAAATAAAAACAGAGGCATAACATAGCTGAATGGAAATCAACTACTTAAAGGTTAAACAACAAAGTGACAGCAAGCAGAAAACATAGGAAACATGGCAGGAGCAAAATCATGCACTGATATACACAGAATGAATTAGATAATGGTCCTAAGAACCTCCAAAAGGTTTATCACACAGAGGATAGCAATGTGCAACACTAAAACTATGCTTGGGATGCCTGTCATTTCCTATTTGTATCACTTTTCTTTTTTATCTTGCCTGATTGCTCTGGCTAAAGTTTTGAGTACTATTTTGGACATAGTAATGAGAATAGACACACCTATCTCATTTCTGGCTTTAAAGGAAAAAATTATGTTTTCCCCTGTTGCTTGTTTGGTCAGCTGTGAGTTTGTTATATTTAGTTTGTTTATATTTAGTTTATTTAGTTGAAATAAGACATTTTTGTTACTATATGCATCTGAGTTGTTAGACGTGAGAAGGAATGTGAAATTTTGTCAAAAATTTCTTTCTGATGATCATGTGATAGTTATCCTTGATTATATATCTGTGTGTTATTTTACATTTATTGATTGAAAGGCATCTAACAATTTTTGTATTTCTAGGATGAAGCTAACTTCATCATGCTCCTTGATCCTTTAACGAACTATTAAATTCTGTTTGCTAGTATCCTGTTGAAGGTTTTCGCACCTATGCTCATCAAGGACATTGGCCTATAGTCTCCTATTTTTCTCTTTTTTTCTTGGTATCAAGGATAATGGTGCTCCCTAGATTGAGTTTGAAAGCATTATTGCCCTTGAAATTAAATGTGAAAGCTTAAGAAGCATGGACATTAATTATTTTCTAAAGTCTGGTAAAGGTACTGGTCTTTTGTTAGGTGAAAGAGTTCTTATTATGACATCAATTTCATTGCATTTATTGACATATTTTTGATTTTTATATTTTCCCGATTCAACATTTGTAAGTCATATGTATCTAGTTTATCTGGGTTGTTCACCTTAATTAAGTATAAATTTCTAAAATATTTTCTAAATTTACCTGGATTTCAGTAGTATCTGTTATAATTTTTTCCTTTACATTTCTAGTTTTATTAATGGGAATATTCTGTATTTATTTGGGTAAGTTTTTCTATGGTTTAACAATCTTACATACCTTTCTAAGAGCTAGCACTTTGGTTTGTTGATCTATTGCATTATTATATTTCTTTAGTATTAATTTCATTGATTTCTGCTCTCATAATTTCTTTCTTCTTAGTTTTGGGTTTTAATTCTCATTTTTCTAGGAACTTGAGATTCATTATTATATTGTTTGTTTGGGAGCACTGTTAATCTAGTGTAGGCACTCATAGCTATCAACTAAGTCAGACAGCTATTTTTATTATGTCCCATAGATTCTGATATGCTTTGCTTTTATTGTTCTTTGACTCTAGAAATTTAAAAAAATAAATAAAACTTTTTCCTTGCGTCCTACTATAGCCCATTGATCATTCAGAGTGAATTACACAATCTTTGTGAGTTTGTAAGGTCTCTTTAGGTGTTAATTTCTATCTGCATTTTATTATGACTAGATATTATGCAAAAGATTATTTTAATTCTTTTATGCACTGAGATATAACTACATAGGTTGCTGAAAAGAATGTATTCTGCTATTGTTGGATGAAATATTCTGTAGATATCTCTTACTTAAATGATGGTACTATAATTTTTATTTCAGTGCTCAGAAGTTCTGATCTGATTTCAACCACTCTTACTGATTTGAACAACCAGTGCTATATATATATAACTGTCCCAAGGTGGCTTGCACTCTCTCTTAGGGAGGACCTTAATTACAATAATGCAAAGAAAAGCATTGATTTAACAGACCAGATATTATATTATAGTTCCCTAATCAAAACATGAAAATAGCATAAAATATAATCCAGCTAGATTGTAGCACAGCAGTTGTAAATGCATATTATATACACTGGAAATTAGATACTTGGAAATTATATACTGGAAATTAGATACTTGCATGCTAAAATTTAGAGAACTAATTATTGATAAGTTATTCACAAATAAACATAAATATTTTTATAGCTAATGACATAAATTTGTTCATTATAGTATTAATATCTATATTTGGGTAGTAATTATTCAAATTCAAGCAACTCACTAAATTTGGTCCTTTTATAGACTTTTCATTAATTTTTATTAGTAAAAAGACTATTAAAAGTGATTAGATCTATTTCTACCATCAGTGATACAAGCTACCTGATGGGACAGTCATGAATGTACATATAGTAGTTTAAGCTGGTGGGAACATGTTATATTCATTAATTCTATGAGATAGTTTAATTCTGATGTTTCTTTGTTGATTCTGGATCTAGCTGTCTGTTCATGAGAGTGAGGTATGGAAGGGCCCAACTATGACTGCATACTATTTATCCACTCTTTTATGTCAAATAGCATTTGTTTTATGAAATTGAGCACATTAATGTTCAGTGCATCTATATTCACACTTACTGAGTCTACTTATAGAAATTTTCCCTTTGCCAGTATTTTCTGTTTACTATGATAAATTTTGAATCAAAGTCAATTTTTCAGATATTAAAATAGCTATTTCTCCTTGCTTTTTGACTCTAATTGAGTCAAGTATCATTTCCTGTCCATTCACTTTAAACCTGTGTATGTCTGCAGATGAAGTGTCTTAAGCAGTAAATTGGTGAGTTCTGTTCATTCACCTAAACTGCTAATATGTGTCTTTTGATTGGAGAATGAAGCCCATTTACACTCATTGTTTTTGTTTTTGTTTTTTTGTCTTTTTGAAACAGGGTCTTACTGTGCAGTTCAGGCTCGCCTTGAGCTCACTTTAATAGCGCAGGCTGGTCTCAAACTCACACTGATCCTCCTGCCTCAGCCTCCCAAGTACTGGGATTGCAGGCATGCGCCACCACGCCCAGTTTACACTCATTGTTACTATTGGGGTATATACATATATTGATTCCTGTGATCGTATGTCCTTTGAAGTGCTTGATTCCTTGCTGTTTTTTACCCATTTAAGTGGTTCACCCAGCAAGAATTACAATATTCTTTTCCTTGAACTTGTGAATGTTCGTGTTCTCAAAGGCTCTGTTTAAGGTTCCTGTTGTGCTGGCTTAGTGGTCATGAATTTCATTTTGAAATTTCTTTATTTTTCTGATCTTGAAGCATAGCTTTAGAAGATATAGCATTCTGGGTTGGAAAATACTTTCTTTTAGGGCTTAACAAGCTACTCCAAACCCTCCTGACCTGTACAGCTTCTGCTGAGATATCTGTTAATCTCATAAACTTACTTCTATGGGTAATTCAGTGCTTCCATCTAATAGCTTTTAGTATATTTTGTTCTGTGATTCTGGCAAGATGTGCTACGAAGAAACTATTTTATGGTCTACTTGAAACTACAAATCCATTCTTTACCTGGATATTTGTTGTATTCAGGGTCAAAAAAGGATAGATATAATATATGGAATAATTTTATAATAGTTACCCAAAAAGTCAAATTGGAAGAATATAGATGACCTGTCCACATACTAGAGAATCAAAGGCCTGGATTCCACAGCAATGTCCTACAGAAATCCATATGAAGTCTTAGAGCCTACAGCAATGTCCTCCACAAGTCTACCTGGAGCCCTAGAGCCCACAGCAATATCTCATGGTAATCCGTACCAAGGCTCATAACTGTGAAAGTCAAAAGGTCAGTTAGGGAAGGTAGACAGTCAGCACCAGTGGGATGAAAGATATGGGCCAGCAGGCTAAGGGATTTGCAGTGAAACCAGGAAGCAATGCTCAAGGTAAGGATCAGAGCATCTCCAAGGGAACCACAGCCATTTCCTAACTGGGGACCCAAGCTGCTCTAATGATGAGAACAGCTGAGTTCTTATCAGGAAACCCAGCATGACAAACTCCCCCAGAGGACTCATCACCACACCATCTTCCTCTCCAGTTCTCTTTTTAGGTTGTTAAAATAATCCTCAGGTGGGCCCTTTAGAGCTACTTGACTCATTCCAGCTGGATGGGTGTTACAGGTTGACCATTAGTTAATTCACCACAGTATCCATCTCCTTCCCTAAAGTTGGTAAATTTTCTGCAATTTTACTGAATAAAATTTTATGCCTTTAGGCTCTACTTTGACTCCTTTCTTGAGTCCAGTGTCTCATAAATTTGATTTTTAGAGTTATCTATGAGCTCTTGCAAAATGTTTGCTTCTGGATTTTTTTTCATTATTATTGACTGAACATCAATAAGTCTCCAAGTCATTATATTCTTATTCTGACCCATCTTTACCACTGGAAAGACTTTCAGTGGTGTTTCTCTGTTGTTTTGTTTTGTTTTGACTTTAGGAACTTTTTTTAAAGACATGATCTTACTCTCTAGCCAGGCTGGCTTTGAGCTCATGGCAGGTCCCCTCCTTTCTAATGACAGGCTATTCTTGCCCCCTCTTCTTTTTTGTCAGGAGCCTCCTACTATGTTGAACAATGTGTGCCTGGCAAGGAGATAGAGCATCAATAAAATAAAACATCAAATGTGTGAAAGTACTTAGTATGGACATTAATATTTTCACATAAGCTATTTGCTTCCTTACAAAACTTGAGAAATAGTGTCAGAAACAAAACTCCATGTGAACTACAGTAAAATACCAATAAAACTCCACAACAAAAGCAATCTTTGCTTCAATTGCCATACCCAAGGCAGTCTTCACACATGAAAGTTGCATAATCCATACACTAGTATCACTTATACTGATAACATGTGTGTTTTGTTTTCCTGTCCTTTCTTATAGGGCACAATTGAATCTTTTTGGTTCTCGTATTATTATAGTAGGTCTTTGGAATGCTCCACTGTCCACCTGTCAACTCACTAGTGTGGTCCACAATTCATTTTTGCAGTTTCATGGGCTGAAACATTTTCTTTTTCATTTCCTCTAAATGATCTCTTACAGCTCTAGACAGAATCCTCTAAGAAAATTTCTCCATGGTCTTTTTCACTTGCTATTTTCCTTGTAAATTATCAAATTTTGAATGTCAGACATGTTTAGGATTGAATAAAATATAATTGGCTAGTGCTTTGTGTTTCAAGTGACATTATAGTCGCTGAATGATTCAACAATATATATTCAGATTTTGGTTTTATTGTGGAAAGTTTCCATCTCAGGCTTCTGGTTTTTGAGGTTTTCCAATCAATTTTTCCACCATGATTCAGTGTTGGCGTAAGCAGTTCCAGTATGTTTATGTTAGCCATTAATGAAGCCAATACAAATCTTTCTACAACCCAAAGATTGTATTATAAAATTCTTTGTTTTGAAATTGTAATATTTCATTTGGAATTTCTGCTTTGTTCCTGGATACAATTTCTGCACTGGTCAACTTGTGCCACAAATGTAACATTAATCAGAAACCAGTAAAACAACTGTCAAATATCACATTCCACTTAGTTTAGGAGATAGGAGCAACAAGTTTATCCACAAAACCATTTGCTTTATTACAGTGAAAAAGAATCTGATGGCCAAGTTCCACGATATATGTCTAAATCGAAGGCATAGTAAATTTTCTTATTTGCTATTTTTCATGGCACATTTTGACCCATTATTCTGCCATAAATCTTTTTTTATAAATATGTTTAGTACAGGGTTTCCAGGGTCTTACTACATAGATCAAACTCCTAGTGATCCTCCTGTTTTCAGCCTCTGCAGCCCTGGGATTACAGGTGCACAGTTTCAGTCACCATCTCAGCCTGCCCTGGGGGTGGGACTGGCATGACACACCAGGATCAAACCCTGCATCTGCCTAGACAGGCCCTTTAGTCCGCTGAGCTATCTGGCTGGCCCTTCCTGCTATAACTTTGAAATTTTCTCTTTTTAACTTTTTTTTTACAGAGAATAAAAAATAGTAAAAATAATTAGAAATGATACAGAATTTCACTAAGCAAAATAATAGGAATTCAACAATGATTGTTATAATACATATTACTGTCTTCAAATTAGTTGAGATTATCAGATATAAGTATAAAAATTGGCCAAAAAATTGAAAATAGCATAGAAATGTATGAAACTCATTGGTAAAGGTAAATATATACACAAATACATGACACTACTGCAATTATTTTGGGTAAATCACTTTTAATTCTGTTATAAAGTCTAAAAAATTATTAAAATTAGCGTAACTAAAATATATATGAGATGCAAAGTGTGACAGTAGTAACATAAGTAGTACATAGGACAGACATGTTAAAGTGTAGTTTTCTTTGTGACTGAATTTTCTTCTACTTTAAATCGACTGTTGAAAGATATTTATTGAGGTGTCAAAGTAAAAACACAAAGAGAGACACAAATCCTACAGAAGTTCCACACAGGACTACGACAAAGTAATCAATGACTATCAATATATAAGGTGAGAAAACACAGACAGTAAGAGGAAGAAAGACAAAAATTCAAGATAAATGGAAAAAGCTAGCATAGTGACAACACTAAATCCTTCCCTATCCATTATTACTTTAAGTGCTAAGGGGTAAACCCTGTAGTCAAGTGATAGACTGGGTAAATAAATTTTAAAGAAGAGCTTGTCTACAGAAAAGGTGTCTATAAAAAACTCACTTTACATTGAGGACCCACATAGACTGAAGAAGGGATATGGAAAGGGGCCTATGTAAGCACCTTTAAGAAAAGGCAAAATCATACTGAAATATGACCCACTGAGGGAAACAGCTCTTGAATAACTCTATAGACCAAAAAAGACAGCAGGAGCACACACATAGACATTATATAAGAAACTGTCACAGAAACTGTCTTAGTAATGTGTTTAATTCACAAGGAAGACAAAACAATTTTGCAGTAATATGCAGCATACCACTGTTTCAGTCTACACCAGATGACAGGTATGGTGGTAGCCTCCTAGGTAGCCTACAGTAGAACTAAGAAGTTCCTTTCCCCTGATAGCACTATAACTGGCACAAAACCACCACGAAGCACAGACCTCTGTTGTTTGTGAAGATGCTTGTGTAGAGAAACAAACTGCTCTGCAAGTCATATGAAAACACATAGCATACACCATTCTGCACCATACTTGATGTTTGGGCAACAACAATGAGTAAAACGCCACTGGCTTATGTATTCACTATACTGTAACTTTAGTCATCATTGCAGGGTACATATCTTTGGCTTATTACAAATATTTTATTGTAAAACAGTAGTAGCCTCATCCTTGATCATACTGCATCTCTTCAGTCTAGCAGCAGGTGGTGTTGAGTGACTGACCTATGCCATCTACATTTGTGTAGGCCTTAGCTCCATGACAGAAGTGCCCAAAAAAACATTTCTCTGAACTATCTCCATTATGAAGTGATGTAAGACCATGCGCTCCAAGTCAGAACAGTAAATATGTAATGAAAACACTGAGAGAGATGAAAAGGGAGATACACAGGTGTGTCATAATTGGAGACTTCAAAACCCTACTTTTACTAAGGGGAAGAATCTTATTGAAATATGACTCATAAAGAGAAATAGCTCTTGAATAACTACTCAGGCCAAAATGGTAATATAAAGAAAACATACACAGACCATTCCATACAACAGCAGTATTGTATATATTATATATATATATATATATAAATATATATAAATCTTTGTCCTGGGTCATATACTAGGTTACAAAGCATTTCTCAACAAACTTAAGAAATCATACCAAACATATTTGCTGAAAACAATGAAATAAAACTAAATACCAAAAAAAAAAAAAACCTAAATGTCAAAGTCAGAAGGAAAACTGGATAATTCATCAAAAAGTAGAAATTTTAAAAACATATTCTTAGATAATGATTGGGTCAAAAAAATAAATCAAAGAGGAAATAAAAAATACTTTTAGACAAATAAAACATAATACAGTTTACGGAATAGAATCATTATGGTCTATACTACATGACCCCAAGAGTCTCATGTACTCAGAGGGGGCATTTTTAGAAGGTCATTGGTCATTGGCATGGCACAGCTGACTTGCTGTTACTAGGCAGGCTGATTTGAGGAGGCAGATTGCTGTAGCCGTAACCCTAAAGAGTAGATCGCCCTCCTCAGGGCCTCTTTTCTCAACCTGTTCCTTGGCTACCACAATACAAACTGCTCTTCTTCTGCTATGCCCCTCCATCACCCTTGCATGGATGCCAACCAACAACAGATTACAACCAGGATCCAAATAAGTCTCTTCTCATTGTGGATGTTGAGTATCTGTTCCAGCGACAAGGAAAGTGATAAAGGACAGCATCAAAAGCAATATCAAGAGCCAAGTTCAGAACAATAAACATTTACACTGAAAGAGTAGGAAGGTCTGAAATAACTGTAATTGAACATCTCAAGGAGGTATAAAAAGAAGAAATTAAGCCACAGTGAACTTATTGAGAGATTTCTACCATTGTTGGGAAGTTTATCGATTATACTCCTCAATCAATGGTGGATTAAAATTGTGATTCTAATAACAAGAACATTGGACCATATATGTGTACACATTTCTCCTCCATCAGCCTCAAGATAGCATTGATTTTACACTACAATCTTTGGTTGATGAGAGCATATGAATCCAAATTATACTGCATTATGTTTCAGGAACACAATTTTATCAGAAAAATAAATTTAAATATTCTTGTTTTTCCTTCGCTTTCTTGCTGTGTAGACACTGATTCTTGTGTCCTCTCATGGCATCTCCGCAAACGTGAAAAAGAAGCATTTTGAAGATGGATAACCGACTCGAGAGAGGTTGCCACTGTCCCTGACTAGTGTGCATTCCCAGCCTCACAGACATTACATAATAAAACTTTGTTTTGAGACATCAACACAGCTTGCTTCTCCATGGACAGCAACTCTGAATTCACAGCAAAGTTGGTGGCTCCTCAGACAGAGAACTCCTTTTAGTGCGAAAGGACAGCTACTCCACAGAGGAACAGCCCCACTCCGTGGGTGTCGAAGACTGTCATTAATTATTCATGGTTTTGAAGGGGCAGGGCTATCAGGGCACAGTGTTTAGTTATTTTCATTAATTTCACCCAGTTTGTCTATACATCCTGTTTCTGTGTCTCAGGAGGTTCTACCTGCAAGTGCCTTTAATCAGTCCTTTTGCTTCTTTCCTTTTGAGCTACCCAAAAGGGCAGCTACCTATTATGGCCAGTCAGTGGCTACTTCTGAGCTTCACTAGATGCCCTGCCCTGTAGCATCCTGTGCTTCTTATAGCTCTGCTACTGGCACTCTGCCTTGGCATCAGGGTGGGCTGGATGTGGGACGAAAAACAGAATTGTAGGCAAAACATTTGTTAAAGACAAAAGTTGACCTTAGAATTAATTTAAATGATGGTCGACCTAATCCATTTCAATGCTTCCTGAAGATGAGGAATTTGTATCTCACCTTTCAATTTCAAACAAGGAGCAGCTTCAAGAAAGGAACCAGGATGGGCCAAGCAGTTGTATGTGCATTTTCCACCTTTAAAAACAAACAAACAAAAAAACAAACACCATGCTGCTTTAACTGAAATCTCAAATATAATGTTAAGTATAAGTACTTAAACATGTTTAAGTACTTTGAAGAGTATCAGGTAAAAGCTAGTATTTCGCTCTGTGTACTCTGCCCATAGAGAGAGAATCTTTAGTTCATTTCCCAGGAGGAGTGAATTTTGGAATGAATACTTTCAGTTCCTCTAATACTTTTCTATCTTTGCAGTCTAGGACTCTCAATGGGTTTGAAGAAACATCTGATTTGCTTGAAAATTGGGATTAGTCCCTAGTATCGCTTCCTGCACTGACTTCTTGGTATTTAGGTCTATTATTATGACACTGGACTCTGCTTCTCTCATTTTATGTATGAAAATAACATGTACCAACTCCCCATGATGAGCATAACCATTATGCACTGCAAACATGGACTGATACAAATTTGAAAGAAAAAAAATACAGTAAAATGTTAGGGGAAAAAAAAGGAGAAAGTTAGGTCATCTCTCTGACCTGTACCTTCCCTTCAGTCATAGGACAAAGAGCTGGTAGTCTGTTCTGGCTTTGCTTACCTGGAATTTCTACATTTAAGGACTATAGGGGCAACCTGGAAAAAACATAGTTGTGTAGATAGTCTTGCTTTTTTTTTTTTTTTTTTGTTCTGCTGGAACTCAAAAGACAAAGAAAAGGTTCCTTTAGTCACTCCCACCCATCTTCAACAAAAGCAATTCTGTAATTTAAGCTCTTGAAGATTCCAAGTGAAAGTTAGGTAAGTAATAATGTTTTAATATAGAAAAGCATCCCCATAGATCAGCTTTGCCTCTGTGAAGCCGCAGAGGGAGAGCAGAGCAGACCTAAGAAGGAGCTGGTGGAAGCAGGAAGGGAAGTCGGGAAACTTCAATTTTAGACCTAGCAGTAGCTCTGCCTCGTCCTGGCCCGGCCGGCCCTCGGGGAGGCTTGTGGGCTGGCTGTAGAATTAATTGAATTTCACAACTTGCCTCACATTCCTGCTGGCACAAAGTGCCTTGCAAGGAGGGAGGCGAAGCAGGAGGCCCACACAATGGCAGGACCAAGGCTGGGCACCGCTGTGAGGCTTTCTTTATACAACTCATGCCTCAAAATAGCTTGCCTGTTAGCGCCCCAGCTGAGAACCCCCACGGACAAGGGAGGAAGCAGTGGGCCTTCCCGAAGACACAGCCAGCCAGGCTCTGAGCTGCAGCTGGACTTGCAGCGGCTCTTCTTCCTTAAAGACCAGGGGCATCACCTGCAGGAAGCACTCTGCCCGCAGAAACTCTTGAGTCCCTTCCAGCTGCGGCACTGCAATTATCGGAGAATCAGCTCAAGACCTCTGGGAACACTGGCCCTCCTCCATCCCCCTGCAGGAGCGGACCCTGAGCTCGCCTAGGGCCCAAGCTTCCAGCTTGCTTCTCACAGCTGAACCTCCCAAGCCTTTCAATCAGTTACCATGCGCAGTTTTCACAAAAACACTGCAAGGGATGAATGATGAGTCTCATTTGACAAACAAAGAGAAAAGAGCTCCAAGAATTTAAGGGACTTGACCAATGCCAAGAAAATTCATAAGCAAAAGATCTGAAATTTAAATTTAAACCGCATACATCCAAAGCCCTGACTGTTTGCACAGATCTATTGTACTTACATAAAACCTGAAAGGCTTCTGGGACCATCCCCTCTCCCGTGGCACTGCCTTTCTCAGCACCTGGCATAACCCAGTTACTAAATACACGTTCACTAATGAACAGCTGTCGAATTGAATGTGTGATTTATTGGGCCGAAGGCACTGGAGCATTTGATCAGTGCACAGAAGCATTATCGCTAATAACATTTCTTGCCAACAAATTCCAACTTGTTCAAACAATATTTCTAATTATACTTCTGTGCAACCTTCACTTACTCATGTATTCATGCATTCAAAAAAATGGCACCTATAAGATGCGAGGCTCTGTGCCAAGGGTTGGTCCAAAGAAAAATACACCCTGAATACATAGCACATACTGTCTTGTGGGAGGACAGCCTCAGTGAAATGAATATGCAATCGCAGCAGGGGTGTGTGCTGCCAGGAGTGTGGCCCTGGGAGCCGGGCATGTATTCTGGGGAGTCAGAGCACACTTCCCTGTGCAGCGGTTCCACTGCGGTTTACAGGGTATGCAGACATTAAACAAGGGAGGGAGACTGCAGGCTGGGGAGCCAGTAGCACACTGATGCCTTTGGACAAAGGGGACAGGCTCCACCTTGGGGACAGAAGAAGGCTGGGGGAGCTGCAAGGAGCCTGGGAGGTTGGCAAGCTTGAGTCAGTGCTTCACGGGGGAAAGACAAGGCCTCTGATACTCCTGGAAAGCTTCTGCTGACATCTTTCCTCCTTCCTTTAAAGGTTCATCGGTCTATGCATGGTCTGCTTCCACTGTCATCGCCCAGGACTTTACGCTGCTGTAGCTTCCTCTGACTGCAGTTTCTCAGAGGGCTCTTTCTCTTTTGTGCAATTAATGTGAGTCCATAAATACACCCTATATCTCCTATCCAAAGAAAGGAAAAAAAATTCCATGGATGCCCACATTCTTTTAGCATCTGCTGTGCTGCTTCTCTTTCCTTCTTAGAGAAAGCATTCTTTGAAGGTCATTTTCATAAGCAATTTTTCCCTCTTCCTTTCCCCTTCCCTACCCCTCCCTCTCCTTCCCCTCTCCCTCCGCTCTCTCTTCCTCTCTCTTCAGTCACTCTCTCTTTCTCCTCCCTCCTCACCCCCCCTCCATCTCTTTATCTATCAGATATTTGTTTAAATTGAGATGCATGACACATTTTTAGAAAAAGGTAACACCAATTAATTGCCATTCAAGACGAAAAAAAAATAAGCAATCCATTAAGCAGTGTGAACAACTCAGAAGCCTCTGCCTTCCCTTCCCAATTCCTCTCCTTCCATTCTAAAGGTAACTACCAGTCTTAGCTTTAGCTGTACACTCACTTCCGCCTTGCCTGGTACTTTGGCACATATGCATGCAACCTCCAATGCTACACTTGAGTGCGTCTAGCATTACTTAGTGCTTTAATGTGCATGAACACCAGCATGCAATAGGAAATGGGACATAGCATTTTTTATCAACATCATGTTTGTGGATTCATCTATCTATGAAACTGTAATTTGTGTGGATGGATGAAATATATTATATATCTCTTTTCTATTTTTGATGGACATCGTCACTGTTTCTGGGTTAAAATCCTTACAAATAATGTTTCTTTGAATACCTTTACATACAAGTGTACCTCTAGTAGAAATGTGTTCGAGGTGTATCCATGTATAAAAGTGAGGGATCATGGGTTTTACATATCTTCAGCTTCATTAGATTTCCAAAAAGCTTTCCAAAATATGAATACCTATGTAATATCTCACTAGTAGTATAAAAAAGTATCTGTTCATTTGCATTATATTTGCTAGCATTTAGAACTATTACTCTTTTATGTCATAGTATTATGATAGGTAAAATGCTACACTGTATGTGACTTAAAATTTTATTTTTCTGATTATCACTAGTTGAGCCCTTTTAATTTTTTTGGCTGGCATTAGACTCTGTAGCTCAGAGTGTTCTCAACTTTACAGAAATCCTCTTGCCTCTGTCTTCTGAGTGCTGAAATTACATGTGTGTACCACCTGCCCTGTTAAGCTGAACACTTCTGGGAATATATTTCTTGGTATTGGCCAGCAAGTAAAACACTGATACAGTACTAATTTAGATATTTTGTTTTTCTATTGGGTAGTCTAATTTCTTTTATTGTAAAATTGTTAAAGATAGTTACACATTCTACATGTGAGTGCTACACTAGTTATGTGGGCTGCAAATATATTCTCCCACTTTATAGTTTGATTTTTAAAATTTTCTTAGTATTACCTTTGATAAATAATTTGTCTAAAGTGCCAGCATAGGCAAACTTAGGCAGGCGCAGGGGACCGCAGTTTGATCCCTGGCACCACATGCTGGGCCACCTCAGAGTAGGCTGAGCTGGAAAAAATGTATCTATATCTATATTTACATCTGTATCTCTATATCTTGATATTTAGGTCTTATTTGTAAAAGTTTTCCCCATATCAGTATCATAAGCATATTTTCACATATTATCTTCTAAAAGTTCATCTTGCAATGCATAAGAATTTGCAGCATCCCAGAAATTCATTTTTGTTTTACAAGCAAGACAGGCATCAATTTTTATTTTTGTTCACTTGGTTGTCTAATTGACTCAGGGCCCTTTACTGAAAAATGCCTTCTTCCCACCGCTATGTATTTCATCCTTTGTTTAAATTAGAGCTTCTCTATGAATCTGGGCTGCTCAGTATTTCTTTGCTCTATCTCTAAGTCTCTCTTAGTCTTATATCTTGTCACTATTTATTATATATACACTGCATTATGTACTACTATACATGGTTCCTGCTTATTTCACAATTTTGTATCTATTTATAATATATGTCATAGGATTCCTTATGCATACCTTTTATCAGACCAAGGCAATTTTCCTCTGTACCTAGTTCAAAAAGACATCAGAGATGGTTAGCTGTTAAATCTTATCAGTGTCTTTGCATTTTGCAATGATCTTCTCATTTTTTTGCTTATTTTGGTAGTGTGACAAATTACATTATTTGTTTTTTAAACATCCAGGCCAGCAATGGCACTTGGAATTAATTCAGCATTGTATGAAGCTTCAGATTTTTCTCACATGTTATGAGCTATTTTTACAAGAGTGTATCTTTCACCAGGAGTGATATGACTCCCAGGTTCTTCTGATTACATATGGTACTTATACATTGACATTAAGCTTATTTTAGACACAGACATATCAAAACTGATGGAGTGGTCATCTTCATATTCTTTTAATTTCATGACCAATTCTGTTTTATTCCAACTCTCAGAGAAAGAGCTTTGAACTTTTACCATCATTTTCCCTTACGTATTGGTAGAGTTTTCCAAGGACAGTCTATGGAGGCATGAACTTTCCTTTGAAGGCTTTAAATTGCAGATTCACCTTCTTTAACATTTAGAAAACTATTGCCATTATCTTCCTTGATCAATATTAATATTTTATTTTTAGGTATTTCTTTATTTGATCTGCATTTCCAAACGTATTATCATAATGAGTTATCACTTAGCCTCACTATCTCTCTAGGGCCTTCCAATCTCATGTCACTGCTTTTCTTCATTCCTAAAAGTGAATATTAGAGTCTACTTTTTTCAGATTGTCTTAGCCATTTTATTAGGTATTTTAAGGAACCACTTTTAACATTTTTAATCTCCTTCTTGCATCTTTTTTTCCATTTTATTTATTTTAACTCTTATCTTTTGTTTTTCTTCCCTAACCAAATATCATATGAGTTTAAATTATTGCACTTGTTTTTAACTCCTTGAAATGGATGTTTAGGTTGCTAATTCTTCAGCTTTTTTTTCTTTGATGATATTTGTATTCAAGGTAATAACTTCTCTGTGTGTTTATTAGCATCCCAATTTTATATAAAGCAGTTTCATTTGTTTATCTTGAATTATTTTCTAATTGTATTTATCTACATTGTTACATGACATATAGAATCATGCTTATCAATCCTTAGACAAATAGGAAATTCTAAGTGTTTATTGTGGATTTTGTTTGTTTTGTTATTAAGTTCTAGTTTAAGATTATCATGATAAGTAAACCTACTTCATAGAATTTCTATCCTTTGAGATTTACCAACAGATTTTTACACCTCAGTATGTGGTCAACACTTGTAAATATTTTATGTACATTTGAAAAGAGTGTCTATTTCTTCAAGAGAACATTCTATATATTTTCTATCTTGTCAGGTTTGCTAGTCACTTTATTCAAATCTTTGGTCAATATTTGGATAACCTTGCCTGCTTTGTTTATCAGTTACTAAGAAAGAAACATTCAAATGTCCCAATATGGTTTAGATTCATCTATTTCTAATTTTGTCAGTTTCTGTATTAAATCCAAAATTCTGCTGTTAGAAGCGCACACATTAAAATTGAAAACTGAACTTTGAGCTTTATTAAAATCTCCATCCCTACGTGTCCCCTTGAACTCTAGACTTATACCCCCAACTGCTCTCTGAAAGGTTCTAGTTGATGGTCTAACAGGCTCTTGAAATATGTATTCAAAGTTCATTACCTCCTCAAGTTCAATCTGTTTTCAATGAATAACACTACCATTCCTCCATCTACTTACATCATCAACTGAGAAATGCTTCGTGATTTACCTCTTTCTCTGAGGTTTTCACCTGTATCACAACCAGGAAAGCAAGTTCTGTCCTTCTCGTTTCCTGTCTTGTTATGTTTTGTTCTCCTACACATGGACTGTGATCTACTCTACTTCTCCATTTCACACACATGTCCTTTCTGATGCTGCACATTTGCACATGGACTACTATTCTCTAAGTGTGTTTGTTTTGATTTAAACTAAGACCACACAATGCGATTTTTCGACCACTTGTTTCCTTAAAATTTTCTTCTATTCTTTGCTGTCCTCATACTCTGTAGTTATTTTTATGCAGTTTCTTAGTCTTCACCTCCCTAATCAAAAATAACTTCTTAGAACACCCACTATGTTGGTTTTGCTCTTTTCTGTAATTCCAGTGACTTAGAAAGTGCTTTGTATAAGACAAGCAGTCAGCAGGTACCTACGACATGAGTGAACTAATGAATGGCTTAGATATTTTATAAACAAACTTTGGTCTTTATTCTTCAGGAAGACTTTAAAGGGGCAAAACTGAGTAAGATTTGGCCTGATCTTTTCACATTTGGAAACAATCACTCTGGTTGATGTGTGGAGAATGGTGCAAAGCAAAGCAGAACTGATGCATGAGGGTCAGTTCACAAAAAGCTGATGCCCCCTCAACCCAAACCCAAGATGGCAATAATGGAGATCATCTGTGGTACTGAAGGAAGGAGGGTAAAGAATGGCACTTACATTTCCTCTTTAAGTAGCTGAATGTTTGTGTCAGCTTTTAAGGTAAGGAAGAGAAGGCTATGTAACAGGGAAGTGTGTGTGTACAAACATGGAGACTCTGAAATACATCCAAGCAAAGTTAGAGGTCAAATAAGCGATTGGTCACATCTTGGGTGACCATCTGTTATGTTTGCTTCTGACCCTTGAGTTCCTGCCAGTTATCCAGGGTGTAATTCTCAGCACCTTCCTCCACTCTCCAAGTAATTGTTTCCTTCAGGCATGAGGCCTCCAAGGTCATTTGACATAAAAGACATTCCTGAAGTATTCTGTATATAAATTTAACTCAAGTACCTGGAACAGATATTGCCGCTTAAGGAAACAGTATCAAACAGAGAAAGAAAAGGACCATACACTAATGACAACACTGAAAATGTTGAGTCTTCAAAAGAAATGAAGATAAAAGAGATACTATTTCTATACTTTAAGTAAAAAGATACCCAGTGGCTCCAAGTAGGAAGAGTGTTGATTAAATTGATGAATGATGGAACATCTTCTCTAAGATCTATCTCTCCCAAAATATCACTGTAAGGCAGCATTAGCATATAATTAGAAAAGAGGGATCAGAGCATAGGAAAAAGAAGAGAAAAGGCATGGTTGGACCCAGCTGTGACCCAAGAAGGAAAAGGATCTGCCTGATTGGTGAAATAGACTGAAGTTTAGACTAATGTGAATTTCAGGTAATGATAGCCCTGGAGATCAAAAAATATTTTAGTTCAAAAAATATTTAGTTCCATCACTTGTCCTTCACAAATGGTGGTTTTCAGAGAAACTAATTTATTTGCTTGCCTTTTGATCTTCATGCTCACTGTGGTAGGAGGTATAATGAACCCCTAAAGATCCCCATATAAGCCAGGCGTGGTGGCGCATGCCTGTAATCCCAGCACTTGGGAGGCTGAGGCAGGAGGATCGCTGCGAGTTTGAGACCAGCCTGGGCTACAAAAGTGAGCTCAACACCAGCCTGAACTGCATAGTGATACCCTGTCTCAAAAAGACAAAAAAAAAAAAAAATCTGCATATAGTATTCTTCAACAGGTGAATAAGTTATTCGACATGACAAATGCAATATTGTGAATGCGATGAATTTTGGGATCCTGAGATGGAAACATTACTCTGGATCACCTGAGAAGGCCGGCACACATGACAAGAACCTTCAAAAGAGAGAGGCAGGAGCATCCCAGTAGAACCAAGAGTCAAAGATGCTTAAAGATAGAGAAAAGGACCATGAAAGTAGCATTGGGAAGATGGAAAAAGAGGAACAGGATTCTCTTCCAGAGCTTGCAGGAGGAGCACGCCTTGACCCAACACTTCAGGTTTAGCCCAGTGAAGTTCATTTAAGACTCTGATTTCCACAATTGTAAGAAAATAAACTCATGCTTCTGTAAGCCCCTAAGCTAGGGATAACAGATGACAACAGCAATTCCATTCCCACACGCAGGAATGAAAGCTGATTGGATTGTCTTTCTCATGCACAGAAAGTAGAAGGAAAGCAGTGCCTCCTCTGTGAGAAAATTTTTAAGCTGCTCAAGTTTCTAGTTACTACAGAATGCACCTCAGCAGCCAGCATAGACAGAGGCTTTCAAAAATTCAAATGTTTAAATCAAGGAAGATGGGTGACCTGATTTCACAAAGCAAAGTTCCTTACCAGGAATCACATGTCCAGGTTTTGCTAAATTTCAGGTGGAGTTTGTTGTATCTGGTAGATTCAGCCTTCGTCTGACTCTATCATCTATCTATCTATCTATCTATCTATCTATCTATCTATCTTCCTATCTATCTATCCTTCTTCTCTGACCTAGAAGGAGGAAGAGGAGTCACAGAAGATCAGTGCCAAACAAAAGTAACTTTAGGGTAGGTATTTCACAAGAAAGTGGTGAAGAACCACTTCAGAGGAGTGGCAGCACACCTCAAACTGGGGCTGCTCCCTGTTTTGTTTTTTGTTTTGTTTTTCCTAGGAGAATGCAAAGTAGTCCTAAAATATAAAAGATACAGAATTTCCCTGAAAAAAATATGAATCCCACAGTATTCATCGCATTGCAAAGTGTTGTCTTCAACTTAGTTGTTTGTATTACCAGATATATGCATGCAAAGTTGGAAAGAAATTATAGATATGAAAGTAAGAAAGGAGAAGAAAAAAATTGACAAAAGAAGGCAAAACAATCTAGAATTAAATTCTCTCTTCCATAGAGCAGCGGAAATCCACGGTACAGTTGTACCAACCATCCTGCTTACGTATATCTCATAGCTTTTGCCCACGCCCTCTCCTGTCCTCATCAACTCAGTAATTCCTTCTTCTTGAACAGTCATTCCCTTTTCCCAGTGTCTACTATACTGCTCAGATTTTATTTTCTCTCTGTGGTTCTCTCGCTAAGGAGGTAATAGGATGCTTGCACATGCAGGTTTTACTTATTTCACTTAAAAGTATGGTCTCTAGTTACATAAAACCAATAAAGTCTCAAACTTATAATTTTTATACCGAATAATATTTCATCATGTAAAAATACCACATCTTCTGTATCCATTCCTCAGTTGATGGGCATTTGGGTTGTTTCCAGGATTTAGCTATGACAAATTGTGCTGCATGAGTACATATATATTGGTATGGTATGATGTTTACAGTTCTCCTGGAACTATACCCAGGAGGAGAATGGGCTGAATGGGACCTCCAATCCTAGCTTTTGAGGAATGTCCATGCTGATTTCCATGGTAATTATACCAGTCTGCACTCCCACCAACAATGAAGAAGTGTTCCTTTTTCCTCACAGGTCTTCCAGCATTTGTTATTGGTTGACATCTTCTTGATAGCCATTCCTTCTGGCATGATATGGAATCCCAGTGTTGTTTTAATCTGCATTTCTTAAATCCAATAATGTTGTACATTTTTCATACATTTACTTACCAACTGTATTTCTTTATCGGTGAAGCATACATTCATCTCAGATGCCCATTACCGGAATGGATCTTTGAATTCCAGGTACCTGACTTATTTTAATTCTTTATACACTCTAGATAGGAGGCCTTTGTCAGAGTGACAGTTGGCTATAATATTTTCTCATTTAGGGGTTTTCTTTTCACTCTGTTGGAAACTTTCAGACCTGTTTTATGGGTCTCTGTCTCTACCCTCTTCAAGGATCCATGATTGGATATTGGAAATGTTGGTAGGGGCCTGGGCTTGGAGAGATAACAGAGAGCTTGAAGGGAAGAAGAGGCAAATGTAAAGAGAGGCCTGTGTGGGACAGCGCAGATACACAGAAGAGGGTGGGAGAACCAGACTGTCAGCTCAGTACAACTGCACAGAAATAGGTATCACGGGAAGGCTGTCAGCACAGCTACTTGCTGAGAGGCAGAGGCCCCTCCTTTTAACCTCTTCTAGGGACCAGGTTCCCTAAGCTCAGTTTGCTCAAGGATCCCAACAGTCCCTACAGTGCCCAAGCTTTCTTCAGTCACACCAGTGCTCATTTTCTTCTAGTGATTTTGAATTACTGAACTTGAGTAGATTATTCTAAGTCAACTAAGTGTGGTTCACTTTGAAAAGAATATTTAATGCCTCTATAAGACTAATGCTTTAAAATTTATTTGCTTCTAATGGGAAACTCAATAGTTTAAAAAATAATCCATGGAATAGAGGAATTCCTACTCAATTGTATCACCACTCATATAATTCATACTTCAGTGACTAGCCCATGTATTCACTGAGCAATTATTAATACTGGTTAAGATGTGGGTACTACAATGACTTGACTAGTCAAGACTTGTATTTTCACAAAATTTTTTCCTCCTAACAGGAAAAGAATGAGAAAATAAATATTGAAAATAAATAATAAACTGCACATTAATGATAATGGTCAGGTAGTGAAGGAGAATACAAAAACCCTGGGGTGGTCATAAACGGCTCTCTGAGGAAAGAATGTTTAAGTTTATGCCTGAGTGAAACATCCTTCACAGGCAGAGGGAGCAGTGGGGTGACAGGAAACTACGCAATCCAGTGGACTGAACTTGTATTGTGGAATGCAGTGCACCACAGAAGACAGAGATACATATGAATGATACCTTCATTACAAGTTAGACATTTCATCCTAACCATGTGACTTACATGAAGCCCAATTACCTTGTCTCTAAAATGGGATCATCAAATAAATGTGACTCAACTATGGCAGAGACTAAATTAGATTTATCTGTAGAAGTACTTAGCATATAATGATAGCTTAATGCATGTGAGATTCTTTTTCTTTGAAAGAGAATTGAGGAAATGTTCACTCTATATAATGCTGTATTTCCTTTTTTATGTATTTGGTACAGGATCTCACTATGCAGCTGGGACTCATAGTGATCCTCCTGCTTTCAGCCTCCCCAGTGCCGGTATTACAGGTGCGCATCACCATGCCCAGTTTTGGTGGCAGGCTCAAGATACCCAGGGGTAGAGGCAGTGCAGCATGTGGTCTGCAGATCTAATCACATCCCCACACTTGCCTAAGGAGGTGCTTAGTCTACTAAGCTATCTTGTCAGCCCTCCTAATTCTATAGTTCAAAGACATCCTCCTAAAACACTAAAAGGGATATAGGGAAATACAGTCAGAGGAAGGGACCCATGGAAGCCACAGGAGGAAGAGATGTGTTGATACGATTAGGAGGTAGTCAGTGATGCCTGAGACAACATCTCCACTCTAAAATGAAAGTGATTGGGCAGGACAGATAGCTGAGCAGATTAAAGTGCCTGTTTAGGAAGGTGCTGAGTGTGGGGGTTCGATCACCGGTCCTGCTATGCCAGCCCTGTCCCCAGGGCACACTGACACAGTAGTTGAGACTGGGTATGGTACTTGCCTATAATCCCAGCATGAGAGGCTGTAAACAAAAGGATCACTGAGTTCAATGTATGTAATGAAACCCTGTAGTCCTTTTAGACCCTCTACTAAAATACATTTTAAAAATAAAATAAAGGTGCCTGGAAATTAAAAAAAAAAAAATGATGAGCAGAGAATAGTAAATTGTGCTTATCAGGAAGCCATTACCACAAAGAGAAAAACATATAATCTGGATGTCACCAAACTGATATATCAGTTTAAGAACAATGTCCTTCCTTTGGTAATTTTCCCAAACCAACTAATTAAAAACGTCTTCTTTGCCCAGTGAGAGGACATGATTGACAATGACCATCTCTGGAGCCTACAGCTGTAAAACAGTGTGGCTCCTTTATTCTAACATTTGCACTTGTAATGAATGAGTTGTCATCCCTCTGTGAAACTGTCTGAGCACAACTTGCTGTGTGTTGTGTTACCCTTTCAAGCCTCTGTGGGGCAAATAGCATCCAAGCCTTGCTGGTGTTCACTCTGGGGTTCGCTGCCACAGAGCAGAAGCTCAAGGCTTAACACCATGAGCTCATGATGTTGCCTGCCAAGCACCCTCAGGAGACACAGCCACAAGGCTGGTGACAGGAAATCGTACAGCACAAGGACTACCAAGGCCAGCTCCCTGGAGGAGACAGAAAAACCCAGACCCCCAGGAGGAAAATATGAGTTATTGTTAAACATCTGTCATGTGCCAGATCTTCCACAGGGAACTATCAAGAATGCAAAATTGAAAAAGAAATGATGTCTTCTCCTAAGTTAAAACTTCTTCATCTCATAGTGCTTGTTCAACAAAAGCCATCTGCCTTCCATTCCTATATTCAACTGAACTTCCACAATGCCAGAGCCTCACTATCTCACGCTGCACAAGGGCATGGCTTGAGCCTACTTGCCATGGCTCTCTCCCCTGGATAACACAACACCATTTTCCTGCCAGTTTCTCTCCATCCTGTATTGCTCCACATTTCTAGACTTTTGCCTTTGCCTGCCCCTTCAATATATTGGCCTTCTGAGACTTATTTCAAGCTTCTATCCCCTCTTACAATACTTCTCTCAACACTCCAACCATCGCCCTAGAGCCAGCTTTCAACCCAAGATTGTACCCTTTTTCTTACAGGACCCTTTATGCCAGCTCACAATTCACGGGCATCCCCAGGTTGCAGAAAGACAGGACAGAATGGGCTCTATGCACTGAAGGGACCCTGCAGCCACAGCCACTTTGCAGGCTATATGCGTGCTCACTCAGGTCATAATAATGAATTTGGAACTACTCTCTCTAAATCTCCCACTTATTTCCAAACACTTTAGCAATGTTACAGTCTCAATCAACAGAAGTTCTCATCCATAAGGAAAAGCACACACAATTCACACATCAGCTGGCACCTCCTGGCCTTCTGATTCCTTGCTAAAATCATTTAGAATCCTTAATACATTTTGTAGATTTTTAGCTTTCTTTGAGATTTTCTCAAAGACTGAGATTCTCATGAATCTCATTTTCACTACTACTCATACTAAATAATTTCTGGATTACTTTTCCTTTCTATAAATGTGACATTTGCCAACATTTTATCATTCCAAGAAAATACTTGAAAAAATTCACTTGAAGGAGGGAAGATTATTTCGGTTTTGGTTTCAGTCCATGTCTCACTCTTCTCCCATTGCTGGGACAAAAACCCCATACCCAAAAATTAAGGAAGAAAAGGTTTGTTTAGCTCACAGTTTGTGGAGGTTTCAGTCCATACTCAGCTGGCTCCCAGGCACAGTGGCACATGGAAGAGGGCAGTCATTCAGGCTGGCAGAAAGCAGCGAGAAGCCAAGGCAAGAGCAGCAGGTGTGGCAGCTAGCAAGCCTCTCTGCCCTCCTTATATTGTAATGCAGATTACTCATGCCAGGGCAGGTGTAGAACTCATAATCTCAACATTAGATCATGAATTAATTACAAACTCTAGAGGCCACCCCACGACTGCATGAGACTTTGGAGATATCTAGACATAAATCATAACAGTCTATGACTGCTGGGTCTGACTCCTTTGGGCTGATGCACAACCAAGCATCACAGAAGGTGGGGGTTGCTGTGGAGCAAACCTGCTCACTACATCACAGACAGGAGGCAGAGGAACAAAGCAGGAGGGGCCAGGGCCCCTTCAGAGGCATTCATGTCCTGGTCACCCACCTCTTCCTATACTAAGTCTCACCGTCACATTTCCATCATCTTCGACCAGCGCCCCTACTGGAAACCTTCAACACATGCGCCTGAGGAGGATGCTACAAGTACAAACCACAGGTTATTGTTTCTGGCTGCCTAGTGCATTAACAAGAACAGGACTGAAATGATCATATTCTTTGCTCCCTCTTAGACATTCTGAGATGTAGACTTCACTGACTATTGTGTGTTTGTGTAACAGAATTTGTGAAAATTGGTTGTAGATGAAACTGAGGAGGTTAAGAAAGATTTTAACCTATGAATATGCAAAACAAGACATCTTTCTCTTAAACTTTATTTTCCTTCAAATTTCTTGTCCAGATGAGGTATTGCATATCAGTGTCTCCATAATCCTCCCCGATAAGGACAACTATAATTTCTCGAAGGACTACAGGAAGTAATCAGTGAAAGCTGTGTGAGGTGGAAGGAGAGGAACTGGTAGCTGAAGGAGAAACCCAAGGACAGAGCTCCTTAGATCTCTGGGAGCAATCCAGGCCAGGATCTTCCAAGATCCAACCAGCAAGAGAAAATGCTCCAGGTGAGATCATACACCTGGTGGAGCCAGTGGCAGTTCCTCTGAAGAGCAAACTCCATAAAAGCTGAGCCTCTTGGCCACCCATTCCCAGCTTATAATTGGGGCTTTGATTTTTAAAAAAAGTTTATCGGACAATGGGACACTAAGTGACAAAGTGGAATTCATGAATCAGGTGCTGTGTGTGCTTCAAGGTGCCAATTATGGATCGACAGAGAAGCCATTCAGAAATGCAATGGAGAAATAGTCACAGCTCCAAGCCAGCATTCACTGAAGAGTGGGTCCATGCTACCCCAAGCTCAGTGGCTAGCTATTTGGTCACTTGTCTAGGACAGATGGTGATCCTGTTTCACTCATGCAAGGTGTTCACAGCCAAGAAAGCTCTCAAGTCAGCCGGCAGGACCAGGCAGCCCACAGAGATGTGCATCGAGAGCACATCTCTGTCTTTGACATCTTTTTACTTGATCATGGGTCCATGAGCACAGTGACCACAGTGGCATTTGCATAGCATAAACATAAATTTAACAGCATGTATTTACGCTGATGTACCATCCTGCTGACAACATAGCCAGTGTTGAGTCAGCACTTGCTTCTCAAACCTCAAAAGGTGGGCAGATCAAGTGCACCAAATCACTTCCACAGCCGAGGGCACAGATTTGTCTCCTCAGAGCGGATGTTTACTCCAGCTGTATCCTTGCCTTCCCCATTTGAAATGCTTCTTTCCATGCCACCTGAGAGTGTCTCATGGTGCCTTCCTCACAATTTTCCTGACAGAAGACATTTTTCACAGCAATATAAGTTCACCTACAGAGTTATGCCCCTGAAATTCTCTGATCCCATGGTCTACTCCATCATCCAGAAGCAGCTGCTTCCATACAGTGACCAAATGCGAGCCGCAGGCCTAGTTAAAATGCCAACACTCTGTGAGTTAGGACTTCTGCCTGGGGGCTGCAGTGTACACTTTTATTTTATTTTATTTTATTTTATTTTATTTTATTTTATTTTATTTTATTTTATTTTATTTTATTTTATTTTATTTTATTTTTGGCATTCCAAGCAAATATTTACTGTTTATACATTGCTATCCTCAGTGTCAAAAACATTTTGGAGGTTCCTACGACCATCATCTAATTCATCCTGTATATATAAGTGTGTGGCTTTTCCCCTGCCATGCTTCCTATCTTTTCTGCTTGCAGTCACTTGGTTGTTTAACCCTTAGGTCCTTGATTTCCATTCAGGTGTGTTATGCCTTTACATTTTATTTTCTTCTTTTCAGTTCTTACACTAGGGAAACTATTCGATATCTACACATGTAGGTCTGGTTTATTTCACTTATGAGTATATGTTCAAGATACATCCATTTATACATGAAGCCTTCTGGCTTATCATGCAGTGTACACTTTGAACCAGCAGCCAACACACACTGCTCCTGCTTTTCCTAGGCCCAAAATTCAAGCAGTGCTCTTGCCAATTTAGGCACATTTTTTTTTTCAATGAGGAAAACATGTTTATGAAGGAAAGAAAGTTCCTGTCTGAGAGAGGGACAGGAGAGGGGTTCCAAGTGGGTGGTCCCCATAGGCACAAATTTTTGACTTTCAACCTGCATGACCTGAATATCTCTGAGTTTAGAGGCCTTGATTCCCAAAGGGAGAAGTTTTTTCTAAGGAGGAAGAATTCTATTGATTTGCAATTGCCCTCTGGCCTGTCCCTTAGGTTATAGAAGTGCATTGTGGAGGAGGAAGTTGGAATCTAACTGGTATTATTTGTTTGTTTGTTTTTGTCTTTTTGAGACAGGGTCTCACTATGCAGTTCAGTCTGGTCTTGAGCTCACTTTTGTAGCCCAGGCTGGTCTCGAACTCACATCATTCCATCAGCTCCCAAGTGCTGGGATTACAGGCATGAGCCACCACGCCCAGCTAACTGGTATTATTTATAACGATTAAAACATCATAATTGGGATGTTTCTATCAAATAAAGTTGAAAGGAAGCTATGCCTGAAATAGGGAGTATTCTAAACCTAGAAGGTAACTTGAGAGTCTGTATCTACAAGTTAATAGAATATAATAAGAACCCAACCACAACAGGAATATTAAGAATTCACTTTTTCAACTAGAACGTATTCTGGCAGAGAGCAAGCAGAAATTGAACTGGGCTGTAGAAGACCTTACAGCACACATCTAGGTATGAGACTGAAGCAACTACAGCTATACACATTGTGTTAAACATATCAGCATGTATCCATCCCTCTTCTACTCTTTTCTTATTTTTTTATGTACTGTGTACCTAGAGCCTAAGTTTGTATCTAACTTCGCAGGTCCAGGGCTATGCAAAGCCACCTACAGATCTAGTGCTGAAGAGAACGTAACACTGGGCAGTCTACACTGTGAGACGTACAGTGAGTGGCAGAGCTTACTGTTTCCCTATTGGCCCTGCAAAGCCAGTTATGCACAGGTTAAAGTGGGAGAAGCATGGCTAAGCAATGCGATGGTGAATGGTACACAGTTTAGATCGGGTTGATTTTAGAGCCCTTCCACCCACCATAACCCAAGTCCCCAGAAGGAAACAACGTGTAGAGAGCTTTGCATGGGCCAGAGGAAATGCTTCAAAAGCCAGAATAATGAAGAGAGACAGAGAGAGAGACAGAGATAGAGACAGAGACAGAGAGACAGAGACACAGAGACAAAAAGAGACAGAGAGAGAAAAAGAGAGAGACAGAGACAGAGAGACAAAGAGAGACAGAGAAAGACAAAGAGAGAGACAGAGACAGAGACAGAGAGTGACAGAGACAGAGACAGAGACACAGAGAGAGACAGAGACAGAGAGAAACAGAGAGAGAGAGTGAGAGAGAGAGAGAACTATAATTTCTGTACAATTGTCAGGGCAGCATCAGACTCCTGACAGAGGAGCCCAGAATGTGTGAGCCAGGGAAGAAGGTTTAAATCTCTCTTCCCAAATAACTATGCCCGACTCCTAGGCAGGCTAGATAGGATGACAGAAAGGAGCACACAGCACACAGCATGGAGAGAAAGAGAGGCCTTGGCACCACGTGTTCTGGTCACATAGAGGTGCCAAGCTGTGGACAGAAAGGACTTGAGACTCAGGGCGATCCACACTGCAGTTAAGATCAATCACTTCAATCACTGTGTGAATGTTTCCCTTTCCTGCCTGCATTGCAACTGACTTAGATGAGTTCAACCCTGGCTATAAATACTGTGCAACTGCTTGCTCACTGAACAAAAGCACAGGTGAGCGATGTCTGCTTAAGTCATAGCAATGGGAGGACTCATAGGAAGACAAAGGCTCTTTCTTTTCAAGCCCAGGCACTTAAGAACACGGGGAGAACAGAAGGATGGAGCGCCAGAGGTGAGCAAGATGGAAAGTGAAGAACAGACGTAAGCTTGCAAACCTAGATCAAAACAGAGTCACTAGTGGAGAGAATTTCAAAGCAGAGTTAGCTTCATTTAAAGATAAACTTTCATAATAAGGTTTCACTAAAAGATCGTGTACAAAGCGTGTTACCAAATGCTACCAAATTCACAGAAAATACCAAATCAAACACTGGGAAGGAAAAATAGGAAACCAAAGTGTCCCTACTGTCGTGAAGGCAGCTGGCTTCCTTCAATCAGAGAGCACACTGCTGCCAGCTCAGGAGTGAAATCGACTGTGGGGAGAGAAACCTCCAAAGGGTGGCAAGGTTCTGGAGAGAACGTGGTGTCCTGGTCACTGCCAGCAGGAAGGCATGAGCGTTCAATGAGCCTGCAGCACAGGCAGATGCCCACTTGGGGTCTTCCCAGTTCTATGGCGGAGGCTGCATGCAGCACCAGGATTCCTAGACTCAGAGGAGGCTGTGCTTGTGGAGAAATGCGATTAGCTCTGAGAAAGAGGAAAAGCTCCCTGGAGCAACTAGCACCTCTTCCAAACTGGTTGAGTAGAAAAATGTATTTCAAGCTCCCGCTCACACAGACAAGATCACTGCCCCTGTGCTGGTTCTGTGATTCCACCCCAAAGTCTCAGCACGGTTATATGTAGATGTCTCCCAAAAGAAGGGGCCCCTGAGCTTCCACTGCTTGCCGGCACCTAGACTTCTCCAGGAAAACACAGAGGACTCAGAGAAAGCCACTGATCTCAGGGAGTGCACTGTCTAGAAGGGATATGTGGCAATTTCTTAAATATGTGTAAAAAAAAAAAAGGAAATAGAAAGGGAGAGGGCCACTGCATATGAGGAAAGATGACATTATTTCCCAAGTTCCTGGCACATCCCAGCCTGTCCAGAGTGACCCTTGCTGGGATAATCTGTGATTGTTTGCTTTTATTTTTCAATGTATTTGCCTTCTTTCCATAATCCCCATTTGCAGCCAGGTGACTTCAGTCTATTTAGGCGATAATCAGAGCTTTGATGGTGCTTGGGGTTCATCCCTAATGACTTCAAGTATCACCCAGAAAAACCAACATGGTTGATGTGGGCTTGGGTCAAGTGTGTATGAACTTACTTTTATTTTGAATAGTGTATGTTAGCAGTGCATAGTTGTTATGGTGTGTGTCTAGGTATCTCCCCAGAGCCTCATGCAGTCATGGGGACAGGGACTTCTAGCGTTTGAGACTAACTCATGATCCGCTGGGATTATGTGTTTTAGTACAGCTGGGATTATGGATGCGTGTGTGTGTGTGTGTGTGTGTGTGTGTGTGTGTGTGTGTGTTTGTGTGTACCTTCCCCAGCTGGGGGCAATAGCCTGAATGTATTATAAAAGAAACAGAGAAAGAGGCTCTCTGTTGCTCTCTCTTGCTGTTGACCTGTTGCTATTATTGCTGTTCTGCCACCATGAACTGCTGCTCTCTGCCATGTGCCAGTCTGCCCTGGAGCCAGCCAAATATGGACTGAAACCTCCACTAACTGTGAGCTAAGTAAATCTTTCCTTCCTTCATTTTGGGTGTCGGGTCTTTGTCCCAGCAATAAGAGAAGAGTAAGACAACAGTGGCTGCATTCACTGTGGGGACCTGGTGCATGTATATAAAACACTTCTTTCTCTGTCCCTTTTACACTCACCCTCCTCTCTCCAGCTCTTGGTTCCTTTTCCTTTTCCAAAAGTTCTATCACTTCCCTGTTTCCTAGTATCTTTTATGTTACTCTTTTATTTATTAAAGAGGAAACATGCAACCTTTAAGCGTGTATCTGTTGCACTTCACTTAACATTATGGTCTCAAGATGTACCCATTTTCCTATAGATGCCACAAATTTATCTTTCCTTATAGCAGAGCAGTATTCCATGTGTATAAATACTATCTTTTCTTTATCCTTCTGGTTCTAAGATTTAGCTGTCATGAATTGTGCTGCTGTAAACACTGGCACAAATCTGTCATCATAATATGATGAGTTCAACTCTTTGGGAAGATATCTAAAAGGGGAATAGCTGGGTGGAATAAAATTTTTAGTTCTAGTTTTTTAAGGAACCTCCTTACTGACTTCCATAGTGGCTATTCACATTCTGAGCCATGGTAAGAGACAGTTTTATATCAGGCACATCCTCATCTTGTGCCCACTATCTCTGTTCAGTGAGTGTAAGAAGCTCAGAACCCACGTACCAAGCAAGTACTGTTTGGTTCCTGACCCCATTGATGTCCAACTCCATGCTGCCCCTGATAGCTTGCAGCCCCACCTCCTTCCAGATGCAGAGCCCAGTGAACCAGGGGCTTCCACTCTGTTCACCAGGGGGCTTTGGGTATGCTTGGAGCCCTGAGAGATTCCTTTCATGTGTGAGCACAGCTCAGCCATCATCCTCGTGCTTCAGCACAGGTGGGGCTTCCCAGGGTGAACTCAGAGCTCTTCCCATCAGTGATCTATATGTCATCTCCTTTAATCTCCACAACACCCTGGAGGGATCAGGGACACCACAAATCATAGGCCAAATTTCACATAAAAATTATTGGGATAAAAATATTTCCCAGGCAGTTGGTCATGCTGAAAGAAGAAGTTGAAATCTGTATTTTACCATGCATAAATTGGCTCAAAAATCATTACTGTAAACAGTTAGAACTCAGAGTAGACCCCCTATCTGTTTGGCTCCAGAGCCTACAGATGAATGTCGCCTTGGCACTGTAGAGGAGCTAAAATTCATGCCAGCCGTGTGCACAAGGTTCTTATCGGGCAATGAAAAATGAGGCAGGATGGCAGCTTTTTAGATAACACCGGCCTGTAATGTGCAAAGTGCAGGATTTCACAAATACCAGATATATTTCTAAAATGCCCAATCTCCAGCCCTCCAAGCTGAAACATCCTTTTCTCCAGTTACTACTCGGTGAATGCATATGCCTCATCAGTCTCTGCAAATTCACAACAGGTGTTGAGCGTCTTCGCATGGCAGCCAGTAGATACTAAGACTGTAAAAGAAGGACCCAGTGTCATCCTGTCCACAAGAATTCTTCAGATTCAGAAGAGAAAATAGTGTTTTCAGAAGAATGGTCACTACTGTGTATATGTTAAATGGTATAATAACTAAGTTGCTGGGGCATCTTAGAAGCTCAAGGAAGAGCGTTACTAACATTGCATTGAGAAAACAAAAAGGTTTCACATTTCACAGAGGCAGTGACACTTCAGCTGCTTCCTGAAAGGTACAGCTTTGCAGGAGTATAGCAAGGATGTCTGAGGTCGGGAATGCACCACATGCTGTGGAGTTGCAGGTGCGAGGCAGGTGCTGCTGCTCAAGGGAGCTGCAGGTGGCGTGTGGCTTCATCCCTCTTCTCCTGCCTCTCTCCAGCCCAGCTATGAAGATAAAGCAGAGGTGGAGAGGAAAGGGAACAGGTGCAGGCCAAACAAGGAGTTTGAAGCTGTTGCACTCAGACTGGGCCTCATCTAAAGCTACGGTCCAGTACGTATTGGGAACCTTCAGCACAGCAGCTGCGCACCTTCAGAGACTAAGCCACCCTCATGCCACTCCCTAGCCAGTGCAGGCTTGTTGCTAGCCTCATCCAAGGACCATACCTGAGCCTCATGGACCTGATGTTCAACTCAGGAAAGGCCACTCGCATTTCTGCAGTTATTCACCCCATCTCCACAAAGCTCCTGGTCACTGTGCTGCCCACCTTGTCCCATGTGAGGCCAGGAGGAGGTGGCTGTAAGGAATGATCTCACACCACAGAGCAGGTCAAAGGGAGTGTTCTTACTATAAAGACCTGGCCTGCAAGCCAGTGTGTCCCTGGCTCCAGCTTGCCTCCAGGACAAAAGGCAAGGTGAAGACATACAGGGAGGGGCATTAGGAGCAGGCCGAGGATGGATGAAGGGCCAACAAAGAGAAAGACACAAGAATTAGTTGGGACAGGGTGAGGTGGAGCGGGAGGGAGAGAGAAAGGTGTATCTCACTTGCAGGTTTCTCCCTGTGCTCAGAATTCTTCCCATTGTCAGAGTTCACAGCTAGCACATGCTCCAAGGCCTGTAATGAGTATTACTAAATATGTATTGGGTTTGGGTCATTTTTCTTTGGAATCTAATTCAACAAATATTTTCTTGGCCTCTTTGCAGGTCCAAGAACCTTGTTGAGAACTGGAATATTACCAAAATAAAAGGCATGTACTCACACTCTAATGTGGAAAAAAATCACTTGGTGAATCACATTAATAAAATATGGGAAGAGCAACAAGAAAAAGCACAGCTGCTGAGGGAGTACAGGAAAGGGAGGCTCAGGAATCAGCGCAAGGGTCCTTAGGGGGCCAGCTTTCCCAACTGGGCATTTAAACGTAAGTGGGAAGTGTTTTCAGCACTAATGACATTATTAATAATGATAACTGTTCTCAGCAGACACGTGAGGGCACGATCATGCTGGATAACTAGCCACCAGCCATCAAGGTAAGTGTCACTCCTGCAATGGGAAGAAAAAGTAACCAGGACATAGTCAAGTTAGGAAACCAGGTCAATTCCCTGAATCTTTAACGGATCAAACAAAAAATTACAAACAAGTTTTGGAAATACAATAGCATAATAGTGTAATTTTATATATATATATATATATATATATATATATATATATGTATATATATATGTATATATATATATATTCCATAATCTTTTCAAATAACAGCATTGAAAATAAAACACAAAGGTATACATTCCAGACATGTACACAAAACCTTAATTCAATCTAAAAGTTAGAACTATATTAAAATGAAGCATGAATTAGAATTAATAATCATATGAGTCTTTTTAAACATCAATAAAGCTAACTAAATTCTGATAAATTAGACTAAGTAATAAGGGAAAATTGCATCACTACTGATGAGAAAGTGGACCCCAGTACAAACACAACTGGTTAATATTTTGAGGATCCCGTGCACATGTTGATGAGGAATATTGGTCTGCTGATTTCATTTTCAGTACTATATGTTTCTCACTTCAGAATCAGATCAATGATATGCTCATAAAGTGAGATGGTAGCCTTCTTGCTACTCCCAATTTCTGAAAGAGTTGAATAATGGTGGAATTCTTTTGTGTTTTTTTTTCTTAAAGTTTAATAAAATTCACTGGAAAAGGCACAACAACTTAAAAATTCTTTGTATCTCTTAAAATAAATGAATGAATAAATAGAGGAATAAAAAATGGATAAGAAGAATGTCTCTTTTTTTCTGCCTTTACTGTAAGTGCTGGGTCAATTATCATTTGTGGTAGCTTACCAGTAGACTATATCTGAGATAATCGATTTATAAAGAGGAAATCTGTATTGTCTCACGACACCAGACAGTTCAGTCCATGTTTGGTTAAGACCATTGCTCTGAGCCTGTGGTAGAACATCGCAGTGGAGTGATGATGGGACAAAACTACTCACCCCTTGACTGAAAGGCAGAAGAAAGGCAAAGAAACTGAGTGCCACAGTCCCCTTGCACGGCAAAACCCAGAAGTCTGACCTACCAAGCCCCATCCTTCAGTCGTCTACCACTTCCCAATAGCGTCATAATGGGGGTGTACAACTTAGGGAAGGGCCACCTTCTAGATCAAAACTGTAGCAACTTCCTGTGTGATTATTCCTATGGATGGATTGCAGTCCTTAGTCTCATTATTTTCCATTTATGTCCTCTATTTTTTGTTCCTCTGTTGTCATTTTTGTTTCTTATCTTTATTTTCAGTGGAGGAGAGGTAGGCTAATAGGACACAATAATCTCTTTTATTGCCTCTGTATTAACTTACCAGTAATGTTGTTTTTCTCAGTAATTGCTCTACAACTGACAATTTATATTGTAGCTTTCACTATGTATTGAATTCACCACACTTTCCAAATGTAACAGCTAAAGAACCGTGTCTTTTAATGATCACAAATTCTTTTTTAGTTCTCATATCATTTTTCTTATTTCTTTCTATATAATAAATCCTAATTTTTTGGTCTAGCTAGTTTTCATTCATAGAAATTGTAAACAAGAAAAATGTCACATATTTTTCTATGTGTAATTATGGCCTTTTCTTTCTTTTGCCATCTCTACTTCCTATATGTCTGAATTTCTTTTAGTATCATTTCCCTTGGACTTTTAGAACATTGTTGTGACTTTCTTTGATTGAAATAAATGCCCTCCATTTTGTTTATCAGAAAATGCTTTTAATAAAGCCCCCTGCCTTTTGAATGATGCTTTTAGTTTGTGCAGAATTCTGGGCAGACTGACCCTGCACGTGTAGTAAGGGCATCATCCCACTGCACTCTGGCTTGTCACTTTTTCATCAAGAAGCAAGGGGTCATTTTCATCTTTGTTCTCCTGTACATATCTTGAGTTTATCAGTGGATATTTGCAGATTTTCTCTTTCTCTTTGGTTTTATGTAATTTCACTTTGATATACTTACCGCTGGTTTCTCTTGTGTTTATTTGCTTGTAGGCACTTTTTTTTCACTTTTTATGAGTCAGTGTTTTTCATCAAATATTTTAACTCTTTAGTTACATTTCAAGCACTTTTTTTCTGTAACATTTTGCTCTATTCCTCTAGAAATTCTTTTTGCTCATACATTTAAGGTTATGATATTGACTTACATAGCCAGCCCTAAGATTCTATTGAATTTTTTTTTATCTTCAGATTAGATGATTTCTTTGGATCTGAGTCAAGTTTAATGTCTCTTTTTTTTTTCCACATAATTAATCTCTTAATATTACCATCCCAGAATTTCTCACCTAAAATTTATATTTGTTTATTTTTGGCTTTTGTATTCTTTATTTCCTTTAGTTTTTAAACACTTTTATAGCAACCATTTTAAAGGACTTTTTATTTCAGTTTCATCCATATTAAGGGTCATCGTGTTATCAGCCTGTGATCAGACTTTATTGATGCTCACATTACCTCACACTTTCCACACCATGTACATGGGTCACATTCTCTTGAATTCCATCAGCATTCAGCAATGTTTTACTTTATACCAAACATTTTTGTGTTGAACTGTATGAATTTGAGATTCTTCTATAGGTAATGAGACTACTGAGAAGTCCTCGTGGAATAGGATAGATTTCATTTACTGTTGGTTTCTATTGAAAGCCAAATCTGTATCCATAGCCTCACTAACTCAGCAAGACTCAACCTCCACCAAGGATGCTGCTCACCAAGGCAGAAGACACCCAGAGAACTTTAACCACTGATGTTTACTGCCCTCTTCCTGCCCAATGCCCCCTACTTTCTTTCAAGTCCTATGCAGAGTGCCCACTTCTCTTTGTTTCCTCCAGACAGCCCTATCACTCTCTGCCTGCCTGCTCCCAGGTATTAAACTTCTTGAGGCACCTACTATGAATGTTTGGGTGTCTTCAAATGTCCCAGAGTTTGTAAGATTCCACTATTTATCTTATCTTTTCACAGCATCCTGTGTTTGCCAAGGGCAGCCCCAGTGCTGAGCAATGCCTCTGCTAGCAGACCAGTTGGGTACTGGGAGAGTCAGGTCTGAATTGAGTCTGACCTTAAGGACTAAGGTATGTCTGCTGAATGTCCCCAGAAGTCCCTAGCAGTGCCTGATCTATAACATTTTCCAGCCTGCCACAGCCACTTCTCCCAAGTTTCCCTTTGAGTTTGCATAGCCTCATCAAGGCCTCAAGAGGAAGTCCACTGTACTCTCTATACTCTCTTCTCCTTCACCTGCAGTACCTTTAGTTTCTGCAAACCTAACTGTTCTGCGCAGTGATAATTGCTGTTCTCTGCTTGGACTCCAGTTCACTGCTCTTTCATCAGGAAGCTGTTCTGCAGGCCTTAATGAATTTCCCAGGTTCACCTAATGAATTACTCTTCTTTTCCAGCAACTGCCATACTGATTTCAATAGTGGTTGAACCATTTCACTCCACCAATAGTAATGAACAGGCTTTGAATTCCTCCACATCACTAGCTTATAAATATTTTCTGCTTTTATAATAGCCACCCTAAAGAATATGAACTGGTCTTTCTGTTTTACTCTGTAGTTTGCACTTCTTTATTGATAGGAATGTTGAACCTCCTTTCATCCATTTATTGACCATTTGTGTATTTTCTTCATATAAACATCTACCCAAAGCAAAAAATTAAACATCTCCTCAAGTTCTTTATCACTTTTTAATTATGTTATTTTCCTATTGCTTTTGAGTTATAGAAGCTCTCTATATATTTTGGCTAGTGATCCCTTTTCAGATGAAAGCCTATCTTCTGTAATCTGCTCTGTTGATTGAACCTTTGTGCCCCAGATCCCAGCACTCACCTCTTGGAGATGCCTCTTCCTTGATGGTGCTAAATGTGAAAGGCAAGTTGGCGATGGCTATGGTGGTGGAGGCAGGCAGGGCTACAGAAAGGATAAAGTCTGCGTCACATTGCACTTACTTCAAATCAGGAACTGAGACTAGACTCATTCTTCTTAATCCCTCCGCAACTGGTCTGTGCTTGATGGGAAAGGACTACTTACTTTTGTTTACTCTTTGTCCTCAGTACCCAGGGCTCTGCACTTAGTCCTCAGTATCCACTTTGTGCCCAGAAAAGAAGGAGAAAAGGACAAATGCAAGAATAAATGAGGGAGGAAGGGTAAGCAGACCCTTTCGATCATGTTGCCAGTGTTCTTATTATATTGAATTCCTTGCCTCTTCTTTTTCAGTAGCAGTTCTTAAAATAACCTAAACCTATGATCCATGAAACTGAGAAAGAAATGAAATCAGAGGTAATCTTATTTCACTCTGACTCCCTCTGATATTGTCTCTGAGGCAACTGGGAACAGCTGAGAGACTTCCAGGCAGGGGAAATGAAGTGTTCTCTGACAGAAACAACGTGTGCAGCTACAGGATAGGCCAATGTTTAAGGCAAGCCTTGCTAGGGTCCTAGGAGGAATTTAGGCTCCCATTTTCCCACAAGCCTCCAGCATTTGAAGAGTCCTCCCTCAGAGTACAACTGCATTTCCCATCTCCTTCATCTTGTGTCTCCTGTGTTCTGGAGAGACTTTTCCATCAGAGGTAAGTGTGCTCAGCAATTAGCCTGAAGTCTTTGAGTAGCCAGACAGTGGCAAAATTAGCCAGAATTGATTAGATAAACTAGAACACGGGCAAAAATCGGAATTCCTAACAATAGAGACTTCCAAGAAGGTAACAATCAGCATTTTGTACCCATAGGCTCTGCATCTGTGAATTCAATCAAACTCAGATCAAAAATGTTTGCAAAGAAGTGTCTACAGAGAACATGTACATGTTTGTTATCGTTCCCAAACAACACAATATAGCAGTGATTTGCACAATGTTAAAATTATATTAACTATTTTAAGTCATCTGGATATAATCTAATGAATACAGGAGGATTCCTGAGGGTATCAAATACTACGTTTTATGTAAGAGACCTGAGCATCTGTTGATTTTGTTATCCTTCCTTTGAGCTCTTCCTGGCAACCATCCCCTGAAGATACCAAGGGATGACTATCCTGAAAAGGAAGCCTGTCTTGTTATTATGATGAGATAATATGACCCAGATCTGTCCATTTTGATAGAGTGTATGAGTAAGAGCACATGTGCACCCCTACAAGTGTGTGAGTTCTGTGAGTTTATGTGAGTTGGTGTCTGTGTACAGAGGTTACAGAGAATCATCAAAGAGGCACATAGAAGCGGAAGAGGCTAAGTCTCTCCTCCCTTTATCTCCACAGCTGATGTGATGCTCTAGACCATTCCAGTTTGGTCTGGGAAACATCAGGAATAAGGAGCACCAACTGTTACTCAATTGACATGAGGCTGAGCTGTGTGGGGGAAGTAAGGGCTCCTTCGGAAGAACCAAACAGTCCTAGATAAAACAAATGACAAACCATGGGGTAGATAAAAAATGTTTTAGAGCTGTGAGTGAACTACCAATGATACAAGAAAAAAAAAATGATTAGGAATGAGGAGATCTGTGGATATACAACAGGTCCAGAGGGCTTTCAGTGAGACTGGGAACAACCACAGGAATGTGACGGTGCCTGGAAGTGGAGCAAGTGCCATGTGTTCTTGCAGTGGAAATGGACAGGCTAAGGTGTGCAGTGAGGCAACGGCCACAGCAGAGCTATTGCAGAGCAAAGGCTGCAGCAGGAGACAGCGTAAGGACAGGCTGGGGAGACAGACAGAGGGCAGAGTTGACCTGAGTTTCAGACTTCAAGAGTTTATACTCACTCTGCAAGTTGGAAATTTTTCTTTTACCTTTAGGGCACAGCGACAGATGTTTCTGAAACATTTTAATTCCTTCCCTGGCCCTGGATGGCAGGTATTATTATTCCCAGTTTACAAATAAGGGCAGAAAGAAGTTGAAGAAGACTGAAAATGTGTCTATGATGTATTAAAACTCCTGTGCACTTTTCCTTTTATTTCATGTCACCTCTGTCCTGGAAAGTCTCACCTGCTGGTAATCCACCCATCCTGTAGCAACCTGGTCTTGTTTCCCTGTCCTGTGCAACACGGATACTAAGCCAGCAGGTCTGTGACATCTCACCTTGTTCTACACTCAAGGCACCTAAGAATGGGGGAGAGGATCCAGTTTGACTGTGTCAGTAAAATATTTGAGTCAAAGCTCATCTTGTTCTCTATATTCCATAGTGTGCCATTTGCACACAAAAATTGTCCCTTGTAGGCCCAGCTGTGTCAGCAACAGTAGGAGTTTCTACAGTTCCCTTAGCATCTCTGAGCTTAAGATTTTTAATCAGGCAAATGGAGATAATTGTACAGACACAGAACAGCTGTGTTAAGGATCAGACAAAATGACCCTTCCATTCCTTTGTGTAAAGAAGGCAGCATCTCCTCCCTCCCTGTGGCTGATACCCACGAATCTAGGTCAGTCTGCTGCTAACATAAAAGGGATCCTATCTGGTGTGTTCTGCTGGCCCACTTTTGTGAAATGAAAAGAGCGCTCCACATCTGCCACCCAGACCAGTGGTTCCTGCAGATGCACTCCCCAGGGAACTGATGACAGACAGGTCATTCAGAATTTACAATCACCTCTGAGCCACTGGCCAGTACCCAAGCAGACTGGCACCTGAAGGAAGGATGCCAGGCTGGCAGAGAGTGTACAGAGCAGAAATGTTTGGAATGTCCCATAACTTGGAAGTACTCATGTATTTCTCCTTGAAGAAATTAGTCATGCTGATGGTATCATAAGTCCTCAGGTGCCACTAGGAGCTGAGCACCACTAGTAGAATTATATACAAATCAGTGGCAGTCATAAGGAGTCACTGAAACTTGAAAATATCCACATGTTGCTCCAGGTTGGGGATTCAGAATTTTGTCCAGCATCAAAGGAGAACATCACTGTCTTTAGAAAAGACAAGTTAATGCCAGAGAGCCATCTTTTCTACATTTAGAATATCAAACTTAGTGGAAGTGATTGCATGCATGACAAAAAGAAGAAAGACCACTCCAGAAGTCTACTCCTTTCAGTGTGCTTCTCTGAGATGACTGAGGAAAGCTGGAAGCTGTAAGAACACAGTGCCAGTGTCTGGAAACCAGAGCAAGCGGCTCAAGCAGGGTCTGCCGGCTGTTGGACCAAGAAAACTGCATGTGCAAGGCTGGAGGAAGCAGCCTTTAGGACTGCTGGGAGTCTTTGCAAGAGCCCCTTCCTGTACTCTGAGAAGATGCCTGTCCCAGCTTTAACTTGGGAGTATCGTGCCCAGGCTAATAACGTTCACAGCTGTGTGCACAAGCAGACTTTGTGCTTGTTTTATCTCACTACACACACATTAACATTGAGGAGGAGGAGCAGTGAGGACCCAAGGTTGGAGACTAGCCCAGAATCACACACTCTGCAGGCACTGAGGAAATACTCTCTAAGGGGTAGAGTACATTTTTCTTCATGGGGGTTTGAGGCCAAGTCACATCTTACCCCATGATCAGCAGATGTGGGATTAGCCGTGGCAGGGCCTAGTGAGCCTGAGCAAGTCCCTGAAGTAATAGCGCTCTGCTTCAGTTCTGGGCTCTGTCAGAGGCCAGGCTTAGATCAGTCAGTGAGATAACCAGTTTTCCACTTCAGCACCTTCCTCCAGGGATCCTCCCTTTCCCTGCTTCCTCCACACTAACCTCCTAGCAAAGAATCTGTGTCACTGTGCACACTTCCCCCCACTCATGACCTCTTCCACAGCAGGCCACAGGGTCCTGAGAGGGGTCGCCAGCACTACACCCTGAGCACTACCTCTTACAGATAAGCCGGTGCTCCCAATGGCAATGCCAAAAGGATCCAGGGTGTTGCCAGGTGATGCCAGGTGCTACCCCCTAGGCAGTGTATGGCATTCTCAAACCTTTCACATGCAAAGACATTTGGCTTTTTTTTTTTTTTCTTTTTTGCACTTTTTTACTCTTTGAAAGCTGACACACTTCCAGGGGGTGCCAATACTCACCTGCCACACTTGCACCAGGTTATCTGTGTAGCCCGCAAATAGAGTGGCCATCAGCAGACCAGGCCAGAGAGGTGCACTGGGGAGGCTCTGCCTGGCTGCTGGTACTAATAACTTCTTGCATCAGTTCATCCACAGTGATCTTGCCCTCCAAGTCCCAGACCTTGATGCTGGGGCCAGAGGCAGCTCAGAATCAAATAGCAGTTAGGGCTGAAGCACAGAGCATTGATGATGTCCCTTCCATCTAAAGCAGTGGTTCTCAGCCTTTCTAGTGCCGTGACCCCGCAATACAGTTCCTCATGTGGGGGTGACCCCAAACCAAAAAATAATTTTGGCGGCTACTTCAAAACTGTAATTCCAAATAAGTAACGTTTTCCAACGGTTTTAGCTACCCCTGTGTTTTGGTGGTTCGACCCCCACCAGGGTCGCTGCCCACAGGTTGAGAACTGCTGATCTAAAGTACAAAGATGCTTGCCTTCACTGAGATCTCACAGCATGGCCTGGCCATCCTCACCTCCAGAAGCACAGAAAGATCCATTTGGAGAGACCGTCACAGTGTTTGGATAGCCCGTATGGCCAACCTGGTTGGCCTTCAGCTCGCTGTTTGCCAAATTATACACCCTAAACAGCTTGTCCCAGCCATAGCAGACAGTGATAAGATTGCTGCTGTCGGGTGAGAAACAGACACAAGATGCCCACCCCGAGTGAGACTCAACCTGGACAGTATATTTGCATACACCCAGAGTATTCCATAACTTTATGGTTTTGTCTCAGGATCCAGACACAATCTGCCGGTTGTCAGAGGAGAAGGCCACACTCAGCACATCTTTGGTATGGCCTACAAATCATTTTGTGGTGGTGCCCATAAGATCTCAGAGACGCAGGACCCCATTCCAGGAATCAGAGTGGACACATTGGGCATCTGAGGAGATGATGACATCACTCACAAGGTGGGGGTGACCACTCAGACAACACTGAAGGATTCCATAGTTAATTTCATCCCTGGTCAGTTTCCACATGATGACAATGTTATCTCGAGAGGCAGACAGTATCATGTCCAGGAAGTGTGGGGTGGTAGCAATCTGGGTTATCCAGCCATTGTGACCCTTGAGGGTTCCACAAAGGGTCACCTTCTCAGTCATGTTATGGCAGGTGCAGGTGTCACTACACTGACAAGGATGGCAACAGATGGTTTTCAGAGACAACCAGGGAGCAAAAACATTTGACTTGGAAGGATACCATAGTTATTTAGCAGTGAAGGCACTAGGGGCTGGCTCACCACATCACTAAGCTATTCCTCCACTGGCTCATTCTCATTTCCTACCCTGAAGATGCACAAAGTGACCCATATGTGAAACATATAGCACAATTAGTAACACTGCATTAAGAACCAAACTGGTCCTCCACTGCCACTACTGTGATAATGAGAGGGCAGAAAAAGCGTAGGAAAACAATTGGAAAAGAAGTCACAGGGGTGTGATAGACTTCCCCATAGTGGAAGGCTCTGATGCTGGGCCAGAGAAGATAAATAGCAAATCTGGAAGGCAACTCTGCCACGTGTAACACATCTTAAAGCTCATGGACACCATTCCCCCACAACTTCACATCTAGGGGTTTATTGTGAGAAAATCATGTAAACCAAGATCCATTACAATGTTGACCTTAACAGTGAAAACTTCAGACTTACCTTGAAAGCAATGTAGGAATAGTTAAGAAAATTACAATGGCAGTAAGCAAGGGGGAAATTATACCACTATCAGAAATAATGTTAAATAAAAATCCTTAATAATGCAGGGAGATGCTTCTCACAGAAATGGAAACCAATCACAGCACATAGCGCTAAATGTGCAGCGTGAGCACAACTGCTTCGCTCCCCTATGGGTGCCCTCACCCAGCTGAAATCTTACTGTTAGTGCAGAAGAACTCTAAGATGTGGTTATTGCTGCACGGTGAGCTCTTAGGTGAGCTAAGAAGTTCCTTTGCTATTTTAAGTATCTTGCAAGTGATTCGTGAAGGATATGCAATACTTTGATGGTCCCAAGAAAATGATGCCGCCTTCAAGTTAAAAATTGCATCAGCCCCTCCGTCTCTTCTTTCTCCACATACAGAGCGAGGCTGCCTGTGAGGTAAAGCATGTGTGTTCTTTTGCGGCAGCCAGTGCTTTCCAGTTCCCAGAAGGAGGAACATTCAAGTTCCACAAAGTGGATTCTCCAAAGTGCTGCGGCCCCACTCAGAGCTGTTCTTCGCCTTCGCAGAAGCTGCTCACCTAATGGTCAGAGCCCCAGCAAGGAGACTCAGGTGGAGAAATCCTAGCAAGATTTATCTACATCATCTAGGAATATTTTGGTAACTGTTTCAAACACCTTGTAGAGTAGCAAATGTTTGCTTTTTTTCATGTGTCAATTAAATATCTGCAAACATCTGATCAGTAAGTCAGCCTGGATCAATAGTTCTTTAGAAGTCATCTTTATGGGCTGGGGAGATAGTTTGGTGGCATAAGTTACCAAAGCCTACCTGGCAAATGAAAGGTCCTGAGATCAATCCCCAGTACCACATGCCATGGTGACCCTGAAACCATGTGTGATGGCGCATGCTGATAATCCCAGTAGTGAAGAGGCCAAGACAGGAAGATTGCTATGAGTCCGAGCCGCATAGCAAGACCCTGTGTCAAATAAATAAATTTAATTTTTTAAAGTCATCTTTAATCTCAGAACAGAAACTAGAGACCAGGCTGAGTCTGATCTTCTACTACATCCTCATTGTTACCCAGTGTGTGGTTCCCGGCTCCTCAGCATCCACATGGGCCTCACCCAGGAGCTGATAAGAAACGCAAATGTGAGGAACCTATATTTAACAAGGTCCTTAGGTGACTCTGGTGCACAATAAATGTTGTGAAATAAGACAGATTTGCAGCAAACTGGCAGAATAAAGAGAGCAGCAAATGGCGAATCAGGACACCTGATCTTTAGCACCAGCTCTTAACTGAAAGAACGCATGACCTTGAAGAGCTGAATGCCCTTGCCTGAGGGCAGTGTCTGGATTTTAGTTTCTGCTTCTGAAAGATGGAGATAATAAAATGTCTCCATTTTTGGAGGGATCAAATTAGGTAAGGGAAAACCTCCAGGATAGTACCTGAAACAAAAAGAATTAAATGGCTTTTATCTTCATTATTATGATTACGTATGACAGTTGTAAAGATCAAACGAGATAATGAATGTGCAAGACAGCTGCAGATGTAAGAGATGCTTATGCAGATGTGGAGAGGAATTATTGTACAGATGTTATGAATCATTCTTATCCAGAAAACCAACTGTCAGATGACAGTAGGGAAAAAGATGACAATACAGGTTCTTGGATGAACTGGGGTAGCTTGGGCCTGATCTCACACAGAATTCTCAGAGGTAGGAGGAGATGAGGAGCGTGAGTGTCCCAGGCTCACAGCCCCCCTCATTATTCTCAGCTCCTTCCCACTCAGGGAGGAGGAAGAAGAACCCTCTCATTTATTCCAGAGTTAAGGTGAATTTTAGTGAGTCTGTACTCTTTCCCCTGGGCACCCTCTACAGACAGTCCTTCACCCCCGAGGCTGTCAGTGAGTAATCTCTGCAAATTTTCCTCATTTGGAGGCAAATACTTTGTCTTGGGACTATGGAAGAAAAAGGAGAAAGGAAAGTCTGGCTTGTAAATGGGCCAAGTCAGCTGTCAAGGTAGCCGAGCACCTTGGACAGGGAGGTAGGCGGAAGAAAAGGGTTAGGAAATGGTTCCAATCTCTGTGGCCCTAGACGAAAGCAGCTGGAAGACGTCGTAGGGAGGATGGCCCTTAAATGGGAAAGGACGGGATGAGCCCACGTGGGAAACGTGATGGGAAGATGGAGACTGGAGAAGCAGGAACAGAAGTCCCCAGGGAAAGAGTTCTCCTGGGTCTCCTCTGCCAGTCCTTGACCATTTAAACAAAATTTTGACTCCATTTATCAGCTTCCTGGTGGAGAAACTGGTCCTAAAGCTAACTGCCTATAATGTACTCTTTCCCTAATTCCTGAATTCTTGGCCAGACCCTAAGGATTGCTTTTCTGGTGTAGTCATCACGCTGAACTTGAGTTGATCCTGTTCTGTTCTGCAGTGCATGGGTGCTTTCACGTGCACCTTGCCTGATATTAATCTGACCTTGGATCTACTCTGCACTCTGGCTTGCTCTTCCTAGTAACCGATCACATCTCCTTTGGCCTCCTGGATGCCCGCTGACTACGCTTCCTCTAACTCCTTATCTGGTTTCCCCAAGCTGAAATGGTCTCTTCTACCACTCCTTTATTTGCTCCACAAAAGAGGCTGTGAACTCAAATACTTTGCAGTCAGGGAAAGAAAATGAATATACAAGTAGGGAGGCAGTGGTGAGATTTGGTGTGAAAAACTGGAAATAGCATGTTCTCCTGAAAAGAACTCAGGATTCTTCTCCTGAAAGCATTATCCTGGTCACCTCCAGCATCTTGCCATTGTTTTTTCTGAGTGTCCCCCTTTCATCTGAGTTAGGCTCTCACTGTGTCTCCCAAAGGAAGCCACCACTGAATGCCTACTGAAGTCAGTGAGGTTACGAGGGTCCAGTAGTTTAAACCAGAGTGTCCCACAGCCATTTGTGTGTTTCTTCTCCACTCTCTGGCCTTCAGGCTGGGCTATGTCAAGCCACAGCACAATTTCACCTTTCTAACATCTTGATCTCCTGAGATTTTTGGCAGTTCTTCACAAGCAGGAAGGTTCTAGTGCTGTTTTAGTCAGATTTCTCATTGCAGGACAGGACACCTGACACCCACAATGTAAAGAAGGAGAGGCTTAATTTCCCATTTTGGGGGGTCTCACTCCACAGTCAGCTGGCTCCCAGGCACGAACATCAGAGGGGCAGAGTCTGTTGGAAGAAAGCTGCCCACCTCTAGGTGTTCAGGAAGCACAGAGAGAAGGGAGAAACCAGGCAGGAAGTTACTGCCTCCCAGGTCATGCCCCCAGTGACACCCCCTTCCTGGCAGCCCACACCTTCCAAAAGCACAACCAGCCAGGAGGTCATCTGTGACGAGCACCATGCCACACGACCCAATCTCAATCACCCTCCAGAAGCCCCACCTCTAAGCACATGAGACCTTTGGAGACGTTTTAGATCTAAAGCACAGCAAGGCCCAGGCTCATGCAAGAGCCTGTGTAGCAGGTGGCTCCAGTGCTTCCCATCACCACTTCTCAGCTCACCTCTCATTTCAACCCACTGAGGTGGCAAGTTTTATGCCAATCCTTCACTTTATAGGTACAGGGTCTACCTTCAAGCAGTAGTCAGACACCTGTCAGCTTTGTCTCTCTGCCAGGACTTCCTTGGGCATCATGGCTCTCTTCTCTAGCTGTGTGAAAGCATGGGTAGAGGGCCTGAGAGGTAAGCCAGCATTTGCACCACTTCTCCCCGTGCCTCTATATGTCCATCAGCCATGTCTGAAATTCTTAACCTATCTCTTAGCACATCATGCCTCCAAGTAGTGCACCTAGCCTTTCACCTCTTCCCTATCCATCTGGATAATTCCTATTAATTTTTCACAATTCTTCTGTTATGAGCTACACTGAAAGGCCATTCTTCACCCTTCATTCCTTTTCTTTCCTCCACTTGTGTTAGGTCCTTTTATTTTTTTTATTTTATTAATTTTAATAGGAAAGAAATAGCAATGAGACAGTTTCAAAGCAGGTTAGTAGGACAGTTACAATAATTAATACATTGCATATTGTTGTCTTCATAGTAGTTATTCAGAGTACAAGATGCAGACATGATATCTTGTCTCAACACTATTAGTACAAATCTTTCTTCTCACTCAAATAAGAGAAAGTACCCGTATATGTATCCTATTTTTTCACTACATAATTATCCTTCATTTATTTTCTCTTGTTTTGTTTTGTCAGAGATAGGTGTTCCACATTATAAGTGCATGAATTTATCAAAATAACCCAACATAGTACATTATTCCGTAACAGTAGTGGGTTATGAATAGAACACTGCTGGTGAGAATGTAGACAGGTGCAACCAGGATGGAAATCAGTGTGGAGGCTCTTTAAAAAGCTAGGACTGGAAAATCTATTCAATCCAGCTACCCCATTCTGGGAATTCTTCCAAAAAAACTGAAGACATCATATCATAATGATGCTTGTGCACCCATGTTTATAGCAGCACAATTTGTGATAGCCAAATCTTATAAACAACTAAAATGCCCATCACTTGAAGAACTGATTTTTAAAAATGTGGGTTTTATACAATGGAATATTACTCAGCTATAAAAAATAATAAGCTCAAAGCCTTTATATATAAGTGGATTCATCTTGAAGATATACTCATAAGTGAAATAAACCAGACTGTTAGGTCCTTTTATTATAGACAGCTAAGTTAGGTAAAATATTTTAGGCAGTCACAGAGCACTAGATGCTCAAGTGAGTCTGTGTGTCATATGAGAACACATCAAAAACTGGTTAGAAGCAGGTCTAACAGGAAATGAATGTTACACTGATGAGATTTACATACTTCCTATGGAACCTTGAAATTGTTGGTACCACCCTTTGAGATTTCCCATTTCAATGATCCATTATCCCCTGAGGGATGGACCATCCTCTCCTAGCCACAAAGACTATAAATTATCAATGAAAATTAATGATTTTAATTCATATACTCATCAATGGTATAATCATCCATATACTATTGCATCAGTATAGCCAAGTGGTAGCTATATTTGTGGTTTGGTTAGTTGCTATAACTTGATCATGTTATAGCCATCCCTCATGGCTTTGCTCCATAAAACGTTCTCAGAAAAGTTAGCATATTATCAACCCTTTCAGGACTCTCCCTGTCTCTCAGGAGCTATTCTTATTCCTCTGCTATTCTTCATTCCTTTTCCTTAATAAAGTTTTCTACTCCTAGCCTCTGTTGACCCTTAAAAGGTATCTTTCAACGTCAGGGAGCACAAACTCAGTGCGTCTGGCAACTAACAGCTTGAGAGTTATATATACCACTGTAACACATCTGGCGGCCCTGCTGTCTCTGCCACTGATGCCTCGGCTCCTCCTTTGCTCTTAACAGTTTTCCGCCACCGTAAGCTACTACTGCCCTCCCCCATGTACTGCTCTACCTTGGAGCCAGACAATCATGGACTGAAAGCTCAACAAACTGGGAGCCAAATAAACCTTTCCTTCCTTGATTTTAACTGTCCGTTATTTTGTCCCAGCAATGAGAGAAAAGCAACCAATACAGCCAGTAACAAATTGAGCAAATATTTCAAAAGAATGTATTTGTCACTCTGACATCATTTAATACTCAATTTTTATCAAGCTCAAAAATAAATAAACACTGCAATTGCAGAACATTTGACTGTGTATGCATCTGCTTCCTCTTAGTCCAAAGAGAAGTATATTCTTTTCCTTTTTTTTATTTCTAAGCAACATCAATAGCGAGGTGGGTCATGCCCACACACTGTACTCTGTAGAACAACTGTGAGGACAATATGCAATATGTCAACTTTCAAAAAAAAAAGAAAGGGGAAAGGGAAAAAAAAAGTAATGTTGATTTAAAAAGGTTAATGTTTAATTGTTTGATCAATCTTATATACCTATATGTATTAATCTAAACTGATATGATGATGAAAATATGTAATATAACCATTGTTAAATTTAAACAATAAAAATATTAAATAAAAATAAATAAATAAATAAATAAACAAATGGCTCAAGTAAGAAGAGAAATACATACAACAAACTCGATCACTAGGGTTTTACTTATTTAATGCATCAGAGAATGTGTAAGTGCTTAGCTGATTGCTTCATGAAACATATAAGGTTACTGGAAAAGGCTAGAAATACCTGGAGACTAATATCATTAATTCAAGAAATATATATGAGGTGTCTAATGCTAAAATGTGTCTAATGTTAAAACCGAGACTGAGCTTATATGATAAATAACTTAGCATTCACCAAGTTGTAATTACTTTGAAAATAGAATGTTTATTTGGCTTGGATAAATCTTAAAATATTTAGTACCCTAGAGAGAAATTTTGAATTCAGGGAAATAGGAAATTCTATCAAGGACAGGCCCCTAGTTCCATGGAAGTTCTCATTAACGAAGGGCTACTTGTACCTGCTAGTGCCCTGGTGCAGCCAAATCCCAAGTAGATACATTAAGGATAATTGTGAAAACTAGTAAGTCAGACTAATAGCAATTTTATTGCCCTCTAAATATGAGAAGAAAGAATGAAAGCAGTTAGTAATTTTGTATTCAGAACCATACGTGGAATGCCACCTGAATTAACTCCTTGCCACCCCCTTAAATTATACTACTGCTGCTGTTCTGCTGTGGTTTTTGTTTGTTTGTCTGTTTTTGTTTTGGGAGGTTTTTGTTTGTTTGATTTTTGTTTTTTTTTGTTGTTGTTGATGTTGTTGTTTTTTTTACTTGGCCTCCTCATCTGTTCACCTCTGCAAACATCTGGAGAGGCAGTTTTATAACAGAAGCATCCTGGGTTTGAGTGCCAATCTGTGTCTTCTCTTCACTCAAATATTTTGAAAACCCAAACAAAATTGATTTTCCTCTTGGACCTTGATTTATTTACCTGTGTCAACCTAAATAACAAAAAGGGAGAGATCCCCCCCCTGCCAAAGAATGGTGATATTTGTCAAGGAATAGAAGAGCAGCACAATGGAAATGCACACAAGAAAGCTTCTGAAGGCAAATAAGGAACGGATTCTATTGAATATTTTGAAATAGTAGCCCTTGACTGTACAGCTACTGACCACATCTCCTCACAGGAATGTGTGTGTGTGTGTGTGTGTGTGTATGTGTGCCCACATGCACACAAATGCATGCACATGTGTGTGTAAAGTTGTGTTGGCTTTTGTACAAGATTATGGTTCTGGTACAATTTTGTAATAGTTACTATCAGACACGCATACATGAAATACCTTCATTCAGACCCAGGTTCTATTTATTTATTTTTTTAGGGATAACACAAGTGACTCCAGTTGGATACTGACAACTTCTTCAACCAGAATTCTGGTGAGCAATATTGCATATCTCATAAAATCAAATGAGGTGAAGATCACATAGCCCCAGCCAGGTCCCTGAGAAAGGGGATCTAATGGAGATTTCTGATTTTCTTTTTTAGAATCAAAATCCCTGTACCTCAGCTTCTGAAATTCCTGGTATTCTGCTTTCTCTCAGCTTCTCTGGTCCAAAGTTCAATGTCAGAATGAATTAAGAAACAAGACACCACAAGGTAAGAAAGCCAAGGACAAGAATTCCCGTCTCCTCTTTGATTCTCCAAGGTCTCCAAGCTGCATGATTTCTTGCCTAAGCTAGCTGCTGGGTGAACTACTGCTAAGTCTCCCAGATAGAGTTAGAAATTCAGACATTTCTTCTTTGGGTTATACAAAGTAGAAACATCTGAAACGGATGTGTACAAGTGTGCACTTGTTATTACTATAACCTCACACTTTACCTCCACTTTTATTGTTACTTAATTAGAAATAGTTTGGAACTCCAGCTTTTAGGTTTTTTCTTTGTTAAGCAAGTAATGAACTGCAAAAAAAAAAAAATTAAGTATGAGCTACTTCACAGGATGTTTCTATGCTTCTGTTAAAAACCTTTCTTGGTACACATGACTCCAGCCCCTACTATACAGATAGAATACTCAGGAACTCCATTTACCTGTTCTGTTTGGAACTTAATTACACATGACAGAGTATGTACTACTTTTCTACCACTGCTGTAATAAATTATTGGACTTTCCAGTATAAACAGAAAACATGTAGGACAAAAGTCTCATCCAGGAGAACTTAGCTGAGTTTAGCAGGATGGAACTAAATGTGTGACCATTATCTACTTTGTATTTGTGTGCTCTGATAATGAATTGGTTTATAAAAGTATTCATACTTAGGCAGATTTCATCTCACTTTGGTTCTAGGACTGAGGTTCCCATTTCCATGGACTCTGTTACCCGGCAGCCACTACATGTTAGAGATGCAGCCACTTGCTTTCTCTTTCATGTGGTCCCTCCATCTTCATGGCAGTTATGGTGCATTGAGTACTTCCTTATTTTCATATCTGACTTTTTCCTCTGCTACCTCTCAAAGAAAAGGGAATTACTCAGTGTCGATTTTTAAAGTGCAGTAAGACAGACATTATTCAGACCGTCATGATAGGTGTGGGGGACACAGCAGGATCTGTAGTGGAGGAAAGATTAGGAACAACTCCAAATATAGCTCAGCCAAATGGGAGTTTATATTGAAAAACCAGGTTGGGAGTTGGTGGATGGAAAATAACAAAGAAGTTCCCTGGGGAATCAAGGGAATTTTGGCTAAGTAGACCTAACAGGATTCTTGCTAAAGTCAGGCTAATGTGATCAGACTTTACCTGAGTGATGGTGGAAGTTGAGAAACCTGATAAGACACATTCGATGGAGTGTCCTGATTAAATTTATTTAACAGAGATGTTGTTAAAATGGGATTTTATAGGGAAGTATGCAGATAAGGCTAAAAGAAAGTTCAGGAGCCTGACTAAAGTTTGGTCAAACAAAAGATCTCTGACAAAGTCTTGTGCATTTTAAGGGTATATGATTAGGTCAGATGGACTGCACCGTACAGCATAATACAGCCATGGGCAGGATATCTCTTCACCATCATTGGGTCCAGGGATTAGGGCATGGACTCCTGAGTGCCATTTTGAGAAATTCTGTCACAATATATCTTGTTAAATAACAATTACAGGACACTATTGATTTGCACTAAGCTCCAACACTAGGCTCCAACAGATCAGACAGAAATCAAAATGGATTAGACCATACTCTGCCTTACCAAGCTAAAGCTAAATTGCCATATATTTGTGTTACTGGAATTGGGGACATTGGAATCTCTTTCTTCAGCTATTTTCTAGGCTCTTTACATACTGAGCAAACAATTGGTCAGGACAATTGCAAAAAGGGACAGATGTTTTTACACCTTATTAAAAATAAGAAAATAGATATATCCTGCAGAACAAGTTCGAGTCAAGTAAAGGTAAGAAAGATACAAATTACAAATGATAGTATGGGCCACTGGAAGAGCTACCAGTTGTCCCTGGCTTGATTGTGGCCATAATTTTATCTCTGATGCCTCAGGGTAATGTCAAGTCTATGTCTGATTATCAAAAATCTGCTCAATTTTTCAGAAGAAGAACTGAAGGTAGGACCCTCTGGTTGCTTCCATGTTCAGGGCTCTGAGACCTGTTCCACCCAGCTTGTCATGCAGCAATCTCCTGCTCCAGCTGGGAACAGTTTGATGAGATTACTCCAAAAAAGAGATGGGAACCTCAACATTTCTTATGGTTTAGTCTTGGTTCATTGTCACTCATGTGTTCATGAGTGGTAGCAGATTTATAGGCAGAGTTAGAAAGTAAGAGAAAATAAGAAAAAGACTTCAGCCTGAGCAGGTAAAGAAGATAGAGCCCTGGAAGAGGATCAGGCTGGTCCATCAACCAAAGAAGGAGGCCAGTCTTCATGAATTAGCGGAGATGGGCCAGGAGGTGCTTGAATGTCCATCCCAGTTCTGGTTTTGCTGAATAGCTGCAAAGGATGTCATTAGTGATTGAGAAACAATTCAGTCTTCATGAGATTATGCCTGTTTCTGGGCAGTGTCAGCGTTAAGGAGGCTCTGCTGGAATCCGAAGTGACCATAGGGTTAGGGCCATGACTGGAGACTTTCAGGTATGAGTTGAACATCCCTGTGTATCTTTCATCATGATGTCTTAAAGGGGAATGAAATAGGTTATCTTAGTTCAGAACTAATCAACCTTGTCAACTTATGGAAAGACACTCCATCAATGAATAATATACCTAAATGCTGACTTTAACAAGGATGTGACCCAAAGTTTTAAGGTAATACAGGAGATAGAGGCAAAATAAAGGCAACGTTTTGTTCTACTTTCAGATGTCTCCTGGGCATTAGTAGAACTAAAGTCACTATTTTTGCTGTAGTCATTGTTGTTATTGTTGTTGTTATTTAACAGAAAAAATATTTAAGTCCTTGGCTGGCTCAGAAGAAAATGAAAGACATATTTCTAGTGAACAACAAATTACGAGCCCAAGAGTTCATATGTCTTCTCCCAGAAATATGTGTATCCTCTTTCCCTATGATGGTCTGTGTGTTAGTCTGACCTTCTAAAACAACATGATTACAGATAACAGCTAAATTTCCCACACAGGTCATTTTTAATTGGGGTGTTAGTGACATTCCTCTATTCTAATCCTTATGCAAAAAGGCAAGCTTAACCAACCTAACACTGATTAGTGACATAGATTTTATTATACTGTCTCCCTCTGCCCACCTTAGAAGGAAAGTAACATTGGAATGACCAGTCCACTTTTCGCTCTTGATTTTTGCTTCCTTCAACTTTGCTGTCTATATTACCAGCTTCCCCTGTTCAGCCCACTGGAACATATATTTTATGGACTCAAATATTGTTCTATTATAGATTTGAAAACAAAACCTATTTCCATCTTCAAATTTGTTGTAATTTTGTCCTGTGAGAATCTCTAGACAGTAAGGGCTTCATGCTGTTTCTTTATCCACCTTTGTTTGACTGCTCTTGAGGAAGATACACTGCCAGGCAGAGAGAAAGAAAGAAAGAAAGAAAGAAAGAAAGAAAGAAAGAAAGAAAGAAAGAAAGAAAGAAAGAAAGAAAGAAAGAAAGAAAGAA
>PVJA010007477.1:0-68360 GCA_004027025.1 Myocastor coypus | reverse complement strand
CCTCTCATGCCCTTCCTCATTTCACTTTACTACACCGCCTTCTTCCTTTAAAAAGAAGAGGAGATCATGAAAAGGAGAGTCTAACTAGTACTATTAAATATCTGGTTGTTGTTTCCTTTTTGTCTTCTTTGTAAACAAGCGACATCAAATCAAATGACTGCAAAGGATGTGGTAGGAGAAAACAGTTACTCATGCTACAAAATTAATTCTCAATTGATGACACAGAACACTTTGCACTGGTTTTCATTTTTTAGTACAAGCTTGCAGGACAGTATAATAATATTCATCACTGAGAATTGGTACACATATATAATACATCTTAATTATTTTACTCTTTTCCCTTCCCGCCACCACCTTTCGACTGATGAGCCCTAATGTATTGTTCAGAGCCAAAGACATATACTTATGACTTAATATTTGTCATCTACTTATTTTATTTAAATGTACTCTTATAAGTAAAATAATATTCGTTAATATTTACAATATTTCTATAAAAAGTGTGCTAATTTAAGATCAAGAATTTTAAATATGGAAAGAAGAGTTGGGGATGTGTACTACACTAAATTGCTGCTGAACCTACATTTTTCAAAGCTTTCACACAAATAATTTTCCTATTTAATAAGAGTTAATTGCTTGTTTTTTGTTTTGTTTTGGGTTTTTGTAGTTTAAAGAAGGGTCTACAGGGTGTTCAGGGTCTCACTACTAGATCAGACTCATAGTGATCCACCTGTTTACAGCCCCCCAAGAGCTGGGATTACAGGTACGCACCACTACACCCAGCCTCAATTGCTGTCTCAGCACACCCCAGGTGTGAGGCCAGCACAGCAGGCCCTGCGACTGAACCCCTGGCCCCTGCACCTGCCCGCAGGCACTTTAATCCGCTGAGCTATTTGGCCAGCCCTAATTGCTTATTATTTGAAAGTACATTTTAGAATACAGTAAAAAAAAAATTGACCTGGTATTGTCTATAACGCCTGAAACTATAACTTCTATTTGATTTACTATCTGGAAAACTGCTATTCTATCTTAGTAACTACTCTTCTACGTTTATGGGCTTTCTCATTGATAGCATGATCATAGTATCCGCAAGTGTAAGAGAATGCAGGTGGTTGTGAGAGCAAATATGGTGAATGTGAACAACTTTAAACTTGGCTTCAGGCCACAGGAAAGAAAGAAAGAAAGAAAGAAAGAAAGAAAGAAAGAAAGAAAGAAAGAAAGAAAGAAAGAAAGAAAGAAAGAAAGAAAAAACAGTCTATGGGGTCTATTTACATTCAGATCTGAAACCATCACTTATGGTTCTATAATTTTAAATATCATACCCTCACTGTAAACTGATATAATAATATTGAACTTAAGAAAGGATTTTAAGAATTAGAGAGATAAGGCAATACAAAAGACAAGGAAAGGAAACAGCACCTACAACAGTAGCCTTTATTCACCATCTTGTGCTTTTTTTATTAGCAGTCTGACAAGTAGAATTCTTAGTTGTTATTACAAATTGCCAGAATTGAGGCCTACAAGGGATCATCAGAGATCTCTAAATGTATTCAAAACATTTTAAATAATTTCATTAATGCCTTAATCTTACATCTAACACAATAGAAAGCACACAAAGAAAGTACTTCCAATAGCTTCTGAGGTTAGGACTAGATTTACCTTAGTGTTTCTGTGTACAGAGGCCAGCTGTAATGCCTGGAAAATTCATTCAGAGAAAAGGAGTGCAAATAGAGCGAAAGGAAAGGTCAATATAAGAGTGCTATTCTGAGGCACCAGAAGTTAGACCTTAGGGACTGTTTCCTGATCTTTGAATAAGGGAAGACTGGTTGTAGATATGACAGTTTAACTGATTCCTAAATATGTTATTGGGCAGGCCAGATAGCTCAGCGGATTAAAGGACCTATTTTGGCAGATGCAGGGACTAGAGTTCTATCCCCCGGTGTGACATGCCAGCACTGCCCCAGGGTACACTGAGACAGCAATTGAGACTGGATGTGGTGGCTCATTTCTGTAATCTCAGGTGTTGGGAGGATCACTGTGAGTCTGATCTGTGTAGTGAGACCCTGTACTAAATACATTTTGAAAAATAATGTTATTAAATGAAAGTTCATGGATTAGTAGAATACATATATATTTGAACACATGCTTAGGCCATAATATTCTAATACAACAGAAGTATATGAGGGAGTATATGAGGAAGAGAAAATAAAAGGAAAATCTATTTATATGGCTATAGAAAAGACTGAATTCCAGTCTAAGAAATTTGTATCTGATCCTACAATCTACAAGAAAGATGTATGAACCATCAGCTTCAAAATCACCAGAGGAGAACGGTAAGATACTGATCCTTGGGCTTCTAAGCTAAACCTCTATGGAATATGTTTTGTTAAAAGCTTGAAAAAGTTTGTCATATGCAAAAAATGAAAAAAATATTGATCAGTATAATGATGTGGTTAAAGTTAGACTTTGGAAATAAACAATAACAAAATAGCAATAATAATGACAAAAGCATTTACTTCTACTACTAATTCCTTTATTTATTAACTTATTATAGGCCAGGCATTGTTTTTATATACTTTACATGAGCTAACTTAATAAGTTGATAAAGCACCTGCCTGGAAAGTGCAAGGTCCTGAGTTCAATCCCTGATCCAAAAAAAAAAAAAAAAAAAGTTTTTAAAGAACTTGAAAGATTACTATGATTCTTATAACAAAAAGGATAAAATAAAGAAATGGGGTCACAGAAAAATTAAGCAATTTTCCTAAGGTCAGATGGCATAAAGAGTCCAGCTAGAACTAAGATATCTTTAAGAGGACTATGAAGGAATAGTTAGAAAAGAAAGACTAAAGGAAATATATTTATTAACATATTATTACATTAATCTAATCAGCAGAATCTGAGGTTGCATACAGTAATTAGTAAAAACTGTTTTCTTCAAATTTACAGACAGTTTGGACACAGTACATACTATTTTTTGTGTTATATAATACAATTAAACCTGCTTGCTTGCTTTCGAAATAAATACTACAAGGTAGAAAATGTAACTGTCTATACTTGTCTATAGGCTAGAGTTTTAGCAGATTTGTAGTTAAGGGAAGGAATATAGTTGAATCTTGAATCATTCCAAAGAGCATTTAAATAGAACGACTTTTTGTTTTTGGAACTGGAAAGGGACTGTCTTACTCTGTGTTTCATGTCTAATCCTCTTAAGCCTCAAAACTTGTTAACAGATGCTTCCCGCTCCTGCCATGCATCACTATTATCAAAGACGTATCTATCCAGTATAAACAGTAAAAACACGTAAGTTGTGAAGTTCTTTGCTTTATCACCATGACTAAGCATTTAGGTGACACTCTGTATTCCAACAGAAGAACCCCCTTTCCCACTCCCCTGCTTGCTCCTGTTCTAGCACACACTACCCACCACTCCTCAACCATCTTCCCTCCAAACTGTACAGTTAAAAGACTGTAAAAAGAAAATTGAAATGAGCAGAAGTAACAATATTAAAATATAGAGAAGCATCTGTTTGTTTGTACATTGAAACTTTAGAAACATGGAGATATTAAAAACAAACAAACAAACAAACAAGCCTTGTCCAAGGTTGCCAAATGATACCCAAGTAGAGCTATATTCTTTGTTCTGGGTCTACTCCCAACTTGTGACTGATAATGTTTTGGGCCAGCATCATTGTAACATGCATTCCTTTAAACAAAAATGTACAACACAGATCAAACTTCCTCCTAATCAATACTAAGAATTACTGGAAGTCAATAGTACCAGAAATTCTCTGAGACCGATGGTCAATAATAAAGCAAAATAATAATAGTAATAATAATAATTATCATTATTATTACCTATTCTTCCTACTTCACACCTGATTTCATGTCTCATTCACTACTTTTTAATATTATCACAGTCTTTGTAGTACTGTTAAACCATGTAATGCCATAGAAAACAGTGTGGCAATTCCTGTTACTCCAAAAAATTAAAAATAGAACTATCATATGATGAAATAATCCTACTTCTGGTAACATATCCAAAATAATTAATAGTGGGGTCTCAAAGAGACATTTGTACAACTATTATTGGCAGCACTATTCTTGATAGCCAAAAATCCAAACTTGCATTGACAGTTTCTTAAAATGTGGTATACACACATAGACACACACACACACACACACACACACACACACACGTACATGTGCACACATGTACGTTTGTTAATATTACTCAGGCCAGATCTGGTAGTGCATGCCTGTCATTCCAGCACTCTAAGAGAAGAAGTCAGGATGACTGTGATTTCAAGTCCAGCTTGGACAATTCAGTAGCTTAGCAAGACTCTGTCTCAAAAATAAAAAGCACTGGTAATCCTCTGGGTATACTCCTGAACTGAAGGTCCTCAGTTCAATACCAAAACAGAAAGAGGGGGAGCAGAAGAAGGAAGAGAAGGACAAGAGGGAGAAGAGGAAGAGGAAAATAAAAAAAAAAAGAGCAAGAAGAGGAGAGGAAGGAAGGAGGGAGGGGCAGAGAGAGAGAGAGAAGGAAGGAAGGAAGGAAGGAAGGAAGGAAGGAAGGAAGGAAGGAAGGAAAGAAGGAAGGAAGGAAGGACGACAAATATTCAGCCTTTAAAAAGACATCTGTTTACAAACAGCTAATGTACATGAACTTTGAAGTCATTATATTAAGTGAAATAAACTAGCTTGCAAAAGACACATTATGTGACTCCTCTTACACAGCTATCTAAAGTGGTCAGACTCATGCAGAGAGTAGAATAGTAGCTCCAAGGGGTTATGTGAAGAAGAAGAAAATGGAGTTATCTAATGAACAAAGAGTTTCAAATTTACAAGATGAAAAAAGTTCTAGAGCTCTGTCTCTTAGTAATGTGAATATACCTAATACTACTACACTGTATATTTAAAAATGATAAACAGTATATGTTTTTAGTCAATTTTAAGGGATTGAAGGCTATTGTTATGGTTTGTGTCTAGTTGTCCCCCCAAAGCCTCAGGCAATCATGGGGTGGCTCCTAGAGTTTCTGATTATTGTGGGTGTGGAAACTGCACCTGCCCTGGGGCAGGTAATCAGCATTACAACACAAGGAAGGATGAGAGGCCAGCTAGCTGCCTGAGCTGTTGCCACTCCCTTTGCTCTCTGCTCCTTGCCACTGCCATGAAAGGTTGCTCTCTGCCAGGAACAGCTCTTCCTTAGAGCCAGCTGAGTATGGATTGAAACCTTCAGAAACTATGAGCTAAATAAATAAGCCTTTCCTTCCCTCATTTTCAGTGTCAAGTATTTGTCCCAGCAATGAGAGAAGAGTAACCAAGACAGCTATCAAATAGAATGTACGCATGCACTGCTTGACTTACCAAAGAGATAGGGAAATCTTAAGTGATAGAATGCAAAGATCTGACATTTTCACCATTACTTTCTTTTTATTATTTTTAAAGCATTTTTTTAAATTTTATTTTTTTTTCTTGTTTCAGAACTTTTGTTTGTTTATTTATTTATTTTTATTTTTATGGCCAGCTCAGCCTGCCCTGAGGGCAGGGCTGGCACAGCATGTGGTGCTGGAGATCGAACCGTGGTCCCTGAAGCCGCCCAAGCTTTCCTAAGCAGGTGCTTTAGACCACTGAGCCATCCTGCCGGGCCTGCTTCCTTTTTAAAGATAACAAAAGCTAAGAATAGTAAACTAAGTTCTCAAACAACTGAAGCCAAGCAGACTAGAACCAGAATAATGGCTCTAACTCTTAACTCTGGTCTCAATTTTCTCACCTGCACAAAATGTAGGGACTAAATGAAAAAAAAAAAAAAAAATGTGACACAGTGCCTGGCATAAAATTCCTCTTCTCTTTGGACTCCTGGGTTGGGTCATCTAGAGTGTACTAAAGTAATTAAGTGATAAGGTAGAAAAGCAATACAGGAAAGGGAGAAATAAATTAGGAATGGGGAAAGAAAGATTGTGTGCGCTTGTGGAGTATAAGCTCATAGAGGATAAAAGCTAATTTTTCCTTTTATGAACTCTTTACATGTGTTTCTTGGAAAATTATGGAGGCTTAAAATATTCAGAGCAACATTCTACTGAATGAATGAATGAATGAATGAATGAATGAATGAATGTTAATAGGAGATGGGAAGAAAAGGATCAAGAACATGAAAAAGAAAACCATACACTTCTCTCTGAGGTTGCTAGAAAACATATTTTTGGCAAAGAACATGATTAATAACTTGATTCAAATTTATCTTGTGCCAAAATAGAGGCTATAATTTCTAGTTGGTATAGCTACAATAATGAGAAACACAGATGTGGTCCCTGCCTTCATGCAACTTACTATCTTATAGCAGAGAAAAAAACAGAGAAGCAATATGTAGAGTAAAAGAAATATAAACAGAAACATACAAAATGATATAGAAAAACATAGTATTTGTTTTTATACATAGAGAAATCACTAATCCAGGCATTCCAGAAAGGGGGAAAAAAGAAATTTAACCTGCAACACAAAGAGGAAGAAAGCATTACTAAGCTAAGAGTACAAGGGAAGAACATCTTAAAGGCTCTGGGATTCCATGTGCAACAATATGAAGACAAGGACAGCGTAATACTCTAGAAAACTCAAAAAATTCAATGTAGCTAGAAAGGAGAAAGGAGTGGTGACACATGAGGACTCTCCTAAGTGCAACTGGGTAGCCTTGGAAGAAGTGTATATATGAAAGAACGATATGATCAGACCTACGTTTTAGAAGCATAACTCTAGGGGTAGTGTGAAAATAAACTGGAGAAGAATGAAGGCACAGAGACTTTTTAGCAGCCTGCTAAAATAATCCATTTGAGAGATGAAGACAGCCGGAGAAATAAATGCCAAGAACATGTGCATGCTATTATGGCCACAGGAAATTCATCATTACCTATGCTGGATTTCAAGCTCATGTCTTAAAAGACCTATGGTTTTTCCTATTGTGGTAAAAAGAAATCAAATGAGCCAATAAATTATCAGTGTCTGTTACCCAGAAGGTAAGGAAATGACATAAAAATCAAAGACCTTAATAAAACAGGCCCATAAAAATGCTGCAGAGTTATGCTCATAATCACACCTGAAGTCAGGTGTTCTTCCTCAGACAGCACTTTCACTCGTACATTATGTCAATGTCTGATAACAATTTTCATCCTTTTCCTCCACAAAACAATTTCTCCACTCATTTTAATAGCTCATGAGGCCCTGAAATTCATGCCTGGCTGTGCAAGAGGTAAGTACTGCTTTTCAGCTGAATAAACAAAGAAACACAATGAGAGTAATGTAGCAAACGAGTCTGCCCACTCAGATATTTTCCAAAGTAGGAGTTCACGCTGGGCTCCCTTGGTTGGCAAGCCCTCAGGGAACAAACATTCCAGATACACAACTGAACTAATATCAAAGTCATACTTCACCAGCACTATCATTTCTGCTAATTGTTGGGTGGGAAGCATGTAAAATTTGGGGGTCATTATGAGGTCCAAGGCCTTGAAAAATTAAAGTATGAGAATAAAAAAGGTAGGTACATAGAGGTGATCCATTGGCACAGTAAACACTTTTACATACCTACAGTTCAGAAAAACAGCGAAGTTTTTACCAGTGTGCTTATATATACATAAACACACACAGGCACTGATTAGGTGGCTGCAGTCAAAGATGAAACTACTTTAAAAAATACTTGTATGTTAGGATATACTCTAAGATTAACGTTTAGTATAAATCAAATATCAGATGTTTGGCTTGCGTGATGCAATGTTTGAGGCAGCTTCTCTCTCCCTTTTTCTCACCCAAAATGAACAGTACATTCCTAACCAGGTCTGCTGAGACACCCAGGGTGCTAATGAATGGTAGTACAGACTCTTCAGTGACCAAGCAACCAATATGCTGGAATTTGAAAAGAACACTTTTTAATGAAATGTTCTCCCATCAATAGACCATTTGCCTAAGTTGTTTTCATAGTTACAAGTAATCCTCTGCTGGAGACCAAATTTTCCTCTGTGTTACCCTTAAAGTCACTCCTCTGGTTGAAAATTAGGATAGCACAGAGGCAAAGGAAAGAAGTACTTTAAAGTCAAACATATTTAAAGTAAAAGAATTAGTGATTAAAAATAAAAATGTTCCTACTATAAAAATAATGTGGGGGGCTGGGAGATATCTCTGTAGCACAAGTGCCTGTCTGGCAAGTGCAAGGTCATGAGTTCAAACCCCGGTCCCGCAAAAAACATAAAATAAAAAAATAATGTGGACTACTATCGACATTTAAAAAAAATTTTTAACTAAATTTATTTTCTTTTAAAGTTTGTTATACTCAAATATTTGTGGAATTAGCATGGTTCAAATAACAAATTTCAGGACTAGTGGTTTTCAGCTTATATAACCAATGACAACCCATCTCTTTGAGTCAGTTACCTCATATGTAAAAACTGGATAACAATCTGTTCGCCACAAAACCCAAACAAGTCAAGGAGTTTTTGGCAGTTTTCACTCTCAGTAGGCATTTAACAATGCCAGAAATGGTGACCAAAAGTCAACAAGTTTCATTACTTTTCTCAAAAATCAATCAAGCATGTAGCTTTACATTTAACAAGGCAAACAAAATGGGGTGTGCATGAGGTAGGGTTGGCCATCAGGTAATGTCTGTGCAGCAAAATAATTTTGACTCATAACATGATGTACTCATAATATCATTTTTGCACATCTTTATGCTATTCTCCCAGGCATATTTTCTTAGGTTTGTGGTAGCAAGGTCAGTATCCCAGAACAAAAAATCACCTTACAAACACGTACACTAGACAAAAGCTCTTCCCCAGGATTGACTTGAATAAAGTAGAACAGTTCAAGGGCATTTTACCAAAATTTCCTGAGTATTTGGAAAGTACATATGTCGCTATTCCAATGGTGATTTTAACAACTAGCATTTACTGAATTCTTTCCTTGTGATCTCACTGTTTTACCAGCGTCTTGTGATAGTGGTCAAAACTCCGTAAAGTGGGTTGACTGAGGTAAATGATAAGGCTAGCACTGGAGTCTAAATAATCTGACTTTAGTGCCTGCATTTTCAAGTACCAAGTACTAGATACTTCAAGATTCAAATATAATACTTTGCTCAGTGTAATAAAGGACTAAGAGAAGAAAACTGATTTTATATATTTGTATATATATATATATATATAGCCTTGTCAGGTAATATAATATAATATTACTATAGGCAGCTAGGTTAGGTAGAAATATTATAGACCACCTGACAGACCCAGACCCTGGACAGAATCAGTACAGAAGGTAAGAATACATTACAACTGTGGCTGGAGGGGTATCCATTGAAGGCCAGGCCTCAAGGTAAAAACGGAATGACCAGGCCTACTTGCCTCTACATGGGATAAGTAATATACTATAACTGGCACCAACTGGCCCTATAAAGCTAAGACAGACATCAGTCCATCACCCAGGTAGATAACCAAAATATCCTGACAAATTTCTTCCAAAAAATAGTCCTCATTCTTTCCATGTAAACTTGTTATGCAACTTGCTTCCCTGTTGGGTCAACATGACCTAAGCTATACTTGTAATCTTACTGGGTGGTCATAGCTTTGTCCCACCTACCTACCTTGTGATTTTATACCCACCTCATTGTTTTGCTCTATAAAACTTCCTCTGGATGGCCCGGCGGAATGGCTCAGTGGTCTAAAGCGCCTGGTTGGGAAAGCTTAGGCGGCTTCAGGGACCACGGTTCGATCCCTGGCACCACATGCTGTGCCAGCCCTGCCCTCAGGGCGGGCTGAGCCGGCCATAAAAATGAGTGAATAAACAAATAAAGGTTCTGAAACAAGAATAAATAAATAAATAAATAAATAAAAACTTCCTCTGGAAAGTGGGGTCTGTGGTAAACCACTCAGCTCTCTCCAGAGTTGTGTTCCTCAATAAAATTTCCTATTTTTAACCTCTGTTGTTCTTAGAATTGATTCTTTGATTTGAGGGAACATGAACTTAGTATACTGAACACCCAGCAGGTTAGGAGTTAAAATATTTCCCTTATCACTTGGCAGTTCTATATCAATATGGTGGAGGAAAAATGAAAAAAATAATTGAAATTAGGCAGACTAATTATTGATTTATAGCCATTTCTCACTTATTATTACATGATCTTAACTATGTTAAATACTTTGCAATCTCAGTTTTCTCACCCAGACTTTATAGATTTGAGGTAAGACTAGAAAGTAGAAATGTCTGTGAGAAAATCTAACGTAAGTATTCTGGAGCATTTGTATTGTGTCTGAGCTTGTCTCAGGTTATGAATGTCTGTGTTGTCCACTGTTCTCTCCTCAGCTCCTATGCAGCACCTAACGCATAGGAGGCTCTGCGATTGTCTAACTCACCCCAGATGCTTTACAAGGTCCAGCATCAGTTCCTAGTTTTTTATTTGTTTAGTCTTTAATTTTCATCATCTAAATCTGTGTACTACACCCTCAGCAAAACATATTCCAAAGGTTTGCTTAATAAGAGAGGATAGAAAACTAATTCATGTACTCCTTGTTATTATGCTATCTTAGTATGTGAACCTTTAATCCAAAATTAGTGCTGAAAAGACTTAAAGAGACAGTCAGTGGCCTCTAATTATCTTTGCTGGGGATTATTTACACTTTTAGAAGTGCACTCTGGAGTTTCCTGACTGATCTTTGCAAAACCCAAACTTTACTATATAACTTCCTGGCTTTACTGCTGCACCTCTTCATGGATTTGGGTGAAGTTTGTGAATGTGACATGGAAAGCACTTCATGATCTGACACCGCCCACCACTCCAGTCTCAAATCCCACCCTTCCCTATCCCACCCTCGCATTTCCTCTCTTCTATCAGGCCACTCATGACTTCACGTTCCTAAGCAGGCTATCGGCGATCCATGTTTTCTCTCTCTCTCTCTCTCTCTCTCTCTCTCTCTCTCTCTCTCTCTCTCTCTCTCTCTCTTTCTCTCTCTCTGTCTCTCTCTCAGGGGAAGAAGTTTATTTAGCTCACAGTTTATAGAGGGTTCAGTCCATAATCCACTAGCTCCAAGGCAGAGTGGCACATGGCATAAGTTCACAGAAATGGAAGATGGCAAAAAAGTGACAAGCTAGAGAGAAAGTGAGTCTCTTACCTCTGTGCTTTCTCACACTTCACTCACTTTCTCCTCCACCTGATAAGTCCTATTGTTTTTGAAATTCAGCTTAGAGAAACCTTCTTTTGATTCATTCCTTAACATTCTCCTTTACCCTCTAAAAGTTCCCTCTCTGCTCTTTCTGTCAGCCGGCCGAAATGCCAAAAGGAAAGAAGGCCAAGGGCAAGAAGGTGGCCCCAGGCCCCTGCTGTCGTGAAGAAGCAGGTGGTCAAGAGGGTGGTAAATCCCCTGTTCAAGAAGAGGCCAAAGAATTTTGGCATTGGACAGGATATCCGCCCAAGAGAGACCTCACCCACTTTGTGAAATGGCCCCGCTACATCCGGCTCCAGTGACAGAGGGCCATCCTGTACAAGCGGCTGAAGGTGCCTCCTGCAATTAACCAGTTCACCCAGGCCTTGGACCACCAAATAGCTACCCAGCTGCTTAAGCTCGCCCACAAGTACAGACCAGAGACCAAGCAAGAGAAAAAGCAGAGGCTGTTAGCCCAGGCAGAGAAGAAAGCTGCTGGCAAAGGGGATGTCCCCACTAAGAGGCCCCCGGTCCTCAGAGCAGGTGTCAACACTGTCACCACTCTGGTAGAGAACAAGAAGGCTTAGCTCATGGTGATTGCGCACGATGTGGACCCCACTGAGCTGATGGTGTTCCTGCCTGCCCTGTGTCACAAGATGGGGGGTCCCCTACTGCATCATCAAGGGGAAGGCCAGGCCAGGGCATGTGGTCCACAGGAAGACCTATACCACTGTCGCCTTCATGCAAGTCAACTTGGAAGACAAAGGCGCGCTGGCTAAGCTGGTGGAGGCCATCAGGACCAACTACAATGACAGATACAGTGAGATCCACAGTCACTGGGGAGGCAACGTTCTGGGTCCAAAATCTGTGGCCCGTATTGCCAAGCTGGAGAAAGCAAAGGCTAAGGAGCTTGCCACTAAGCTGCGCTAAGTGTGCTCTCAAGTTTTCTGTACATAAAAACAATAAACCATCCTTAATGCAGTGTAAAATAAATAAACAAATAAATAAAAGTTCCCTCTTTGCTCCTGTGGCAGCCTGTGCATCCCACTATGGTGAAACTTACCATTCCATTGCCTAATTTTCTGTATCCCCTCCTGTGTTCTCAAGGACCAAAATCTCATCTTAGCTATGTATCTGGCATCGATTGGCCTAGCATTAGGGCCACAGTGGGTGATTAACAGAGATCTGATGAATGAACAAAAGAACCTTATTTTGTTAATAGTAACAATAATGATGATGAGAAAGCCAAGCATAATCTTAATAAAAGCATACCTTTTTCCTAATATGTAAATAAAAATGAAAGACTGGTGTGTACTTCAGTGGCACATTGCCTGCCTAAGCATGAATGAGGCCATGGGTTCAATCTCCAGTATCACAAAAAAAAAAAGAAAGAAAAGAAAAATGAATGCAAAGTTAAGTTGAACTACCGTAAGTGAAACAGAATTAAAAATCAACTTGAACATGAAAATAAATAAACCAGGAAAAAAGAGGATCTAAAATTTTGTCTGGTTAACAAAAAAAGGAAGAAGAAGAAGAAGAAGAAAGAGGAAGTTATCATTGCAGATCATTTAGGCAATAAGCAAATAGAAAGTAATAACATTTTAATATTTGTATCTTTACTCCCTGAAGACTACTTAATTCTTGATTTTAAGTGTGTATGTCTCTAAATGAGCGCACCTTCCAAAAGATGCTCAAGTAAAAAAAGTGTATTAAAGAGAGATGCTGAGTTTCTGATAAATTGTTAAAAGGTCTATTGTAAATGCATGTTAAGAAAGATAATTCTCTAAAACAGAAAATTTAAATGAGCATTTTTTTTCTGGAATCTATTTGGAATTTTCCAAAGGTCTTATATACAAGTATAAAAATGATTAGCATACACAAGAATATATTACTAAGTTGGGAAGCTGTAGTGGCAACTCAATACTATTTCTGACTATAGTCTGTACTGATGACCAACTTGTTTCAACTTTAAACCAACTAAAATGGCCCACACCATTTGAGTTTATGCTTTTTGCTCTTAATTACCACCTGGCTAACATGTAAGTTTACTTATCTGACTCATAACAGACACCCAGGTCTCCTTCTAAGACCAATCCACTGTACAGATTAGGTAGGCTAATTAAAAAAAAAAAAAAGCAAGCTAAATTAAAATGGATAGTCAGAGCAGTATGTGAGGATATGGTTTATGTTTCAGTTACTCTTCTCTCGTTGCTGGGACAAATACCTGACACCCACAATGAAGGAAGGAAAGGTTTATTTAGCTCACAGTTACTGGAGGTTAGAGTCCATACTGGGCTGGCTCCAAGGCTGAGTGCCACATGGCAGAGAGCAGCAGTTCATGGCAGCAGAACAGCAACAATAGCAACAAGCCATCACTGACCAACAACAGTAACAGAGTGTCTGTTTCTCTGTCTCTCACATTACATTCAGGTTCTTTGCCTCAGGCTCTCTACCTCAGGCCACACCCATAATCCCAGCAGTACTCAGACCCATAATCTCATCCTTGAATTACCCATAATCCCAGTGGATCATGAGTTAATCTCAAAGGATAGAAGTCCCTGCCCCATGACTTCATGAGGTTTTAGGGGGACAACTAGACACAAACCATAACAGTTTGTTCTTTCTGAAAAAGTAAATACTTCCTACTGCAAATCAAAAGAATCAAAGGGAAAACTGAAAAGGACAATAAACAAATCTATGGTACCAGGAGAAAAGCAATGACTAGAAATCAAAAAAAGAATAGCAAAGGTGGCTACTTTGCGAGGAGAGAAAGACACATTTAAAACTAACAAGAGTACTTAGAAAAGGGTCAGCCAGATAGTGGACTAGATTACCTGCTTACACAGAGCATAACAGCCAGGGTTTGGGGTTCAATCCCCAGTGTGCAGTGCTAGCCCCATCCCCAGGGCACTGAGATGGTGATCAAGACTGGACATGGTGGTGTGTACCTATAACCCCAGTTCTCGAGAGGCTGAACACTGGTCAATCACTACAAGTACAATCTACATAGTGAGACCCTACAGATCCTTTACTAAATACAAAAAACAAAACAAAACAAAAAAACCTCAGGACATAAGAGAATCTGTACTATAACATCCTATAATTCAGTGGTATCCCAAATTTTCTGCTCAAGGAGATCATGGGGCCACAGAGGAAAGGGATTGACAATGTATAGTGTGCCTAAGGAGAGTCACCTAGAGAGAAAACATTCTCTCAGGCTTCCACAGAAAGCAAATTAGTCAAGCAATGGCTGTGACTTATCCAGATGGCTGACACTGACAAAAGTTCTACAAAGCACTGCACATGGTTTCAAGGTAAATCCTGAGGGGATTTAACTGACCTCATCAGATACAAAAGTTACATGTGTTGTTATATAGGTCTTGCTTTAAGTTGGCCTTCACCAACCACAGAAAAGTTTAACCCCGAAGCATAAAAAGTAAAATCAGATAAGTATGCTGAACTATAAAAGGCTCAAGTCAACAGCTTCTGGCAATGCCAGTTCTGCTGATAAGCCACCAGTATTACGGAACATTGGACTATGCATATAACTACTTGCTCTTAGCTCAATGAGAAGAAATGTTTATACCAACAGTTTTTAGAAAAGTTATCATGTCTGCATCTTGCACTCTGAACAACTACTATGAACACAACCACATGCATTGCATCAATTATTGTGGCTGTCCTACTAATGTGTTTTGAAACTGTCTCAATGTTATTTCTTATTAAAAGTAATAAAATTATATTTAAAAAGAGTACTTAAAAAGCTGAAAAAGTAAAAGTCTAATCTAGAACATTATTTTTAAGGTCAGAGAAATGGCTCAGAAGCATAACTACCTGCCTGGTAAGCACAAGGTCTCAAGTTTGATCCCTGGTGCCACTAAATAAATGAATGAATGAATAAATAAATAAATATTTTTAAAAATAAGATCTAGGTTTGATTTGGGCTAGGTAGAACTGGCATGATTACATGATTATTGTGCACATAATTTATCATCTTAGACACAAGTTCCCCACTCGTAAAATATAGTAATACTACATATCATCAGAATTGCAAGGGTTAGCAAGGGAAGAATCAAAAGGACCAAAAATAGAAAAAGTAAATAGGTAGTTAAAATATAATAATACAAATGGATAAGATATCTAAAACACAACTTATTCTAGAAATCCTGAGCACTTTTTCTATGTTATTGTTCCATCACTATACTAACCCTGTGAGGCACATATTACCATCAAGCCCAGTTAATAGATGTGGACACTAAAACACAGCTCAGGGTCACACAGTAAGCAGTAAAGAATTCAAACCCAGAGAGTCTTGCTCCAGCAGTGGTAGCTGTCATTAACGATAATTATTCGTAAATTAGCTCGAACAAAAGCTCTCTTTCAGCTTGACTTGACCGTGACTTTGTTCATACCAATACACTAACCTCTAAAACCCCACAAAATTCTCATTTACAGCACATTTCTACAATTCCAGTGCCTTTATTAAAATCATTTTGCAATTCTAGACTTCCATTTCTTTGTCTCTTCAAAGTGAGAGGCTACCAGCCTCGGTTATTACACTTTTTAAAAATGCAGAAAAGACAGTTTTCCCAACAGCCTCTTCTCTTTCCTCAGAATATAGATACAATCTTAAGATATAGCTGGTTATTAAAAGAGGGGACAACAAAGTTTCATGTAAAACAGGTATGGCACTTCAGGCAGTTGTTGTGACTACTGGTTATGGTGGTGGTCTGGGAGAGAATTACAAATTGCTCTTTTGTACTCTTCTAAATAAGCGAAAGACACAGACGAAGATAAATAAGGCTGTTTTTATCCCCTCTTACTGTCTAGTCTAGTCAGACATTATCATATGGGACTTTGAATCTTCTGCTGTCATTCCAAGGCCTGAAATTATCATTCCCAGAGTATTAAAGTTATTCTTTCATTTAATAAATAGTAACTGAGGACCTACCGCATGCTATAATTAATCCAGCAGCTAGTCACATGCTAGTTAGAGTGAAAGGGAGACGGACAAAGACAAACATCCCTGTGTTATGGAACTCACATCCTAGGAGTGGTAGTTTACGCTTCAATGCAATTCAATCATTTACTGGGTATTTTTCTACGTGCTGAACCTATCTTAGGTGGATACTGGAGAGCACAAACATTAGTACAACATAGCCTATAAGCTATTTAAAAATAAGACATAGAGCACTCAGTTACATAACCATGCAAAACTATATAACAAGAGTACTTAAAAAGCAAGTAAACAAAAAAGTTCTTAATCTTAGAATACATAAGGTACAATACAATATGAGGCTGCATGAATTATTTTTTTTCAAGATTTGTCAAGTGCCCAAGAAAGGAGTGTAGCAGATATACGTGTTTGGGCAGCATTCCTGCCTATTGTCATTGCCCACTATCTCAGAATCCCCTTATTATCCAGGGAAATTCTCCACGCTTTCAACCTTGATTCCCCACCAGAGATGCATACCATCCAATTCTTGTTTTCCTGGCCTCCCCTGCAGCCACGACAAGGGCAAGTGACTGAGGGTCCAACAGTCAGGTGCACTCACACTTGGCTTGCAATTAGTAATTTGCCCTCCCTCGGGCAACTGAGGAAAGAGGGATGCAGCACGACAACTGTCAGTAGCCCTGCATTCAACTCCCAGGAGTGGAAGGAAAAAAACAAAATGAAAACAAAAAAACAATGCTGATATATAACAATATGTTGTGAAAAATAACGTGATATTTAATTTCATAAAACGATATCAGATTTGCACATGTGATTCATCCTTTGATGCTTACATCAAAGGAGCAGCTATTATTTTAACTATTGACTCAATCTCATCTTACTCAGAGCAAAATATGTGGAAGGATGATTTGCAAGTTGGGAAGATACGCTTATTAAAAAATAGTTAAATAGTTCCATATTTATGACATCTATATGTAACAATTAAAATATTACTATTAGTCTCAAGTGTACATTTAGTGGTAAAATGAAATTACAGTTGTAGAGAATACACAGACAATGAAAAACTTAAACATATTCTCCTAGTTAATAACTTAATGCAATATTTCTGTTTCAATATAATTCTTCTGTTAAGTACAGTTAAGTGACTCTAGCCCATAAAGCTCAGTTTCTTTTATACAAGTTAAAACTTCTCCATGATCCACCTCAATTCTCATTTCCTATAACTCTCTCTTTGTTCTTTAAACTTTATCAGAAGCAAATTACTTATATTTTCCTCCATACACCATCATCGTTAATGGCAGGGAAGCAATCATCTGGAAGGTCTTATTTTTTTCCAGATACTAAGAGCTTTACAGGAATTCTCATGACCTTATTTAATTCTCAAAAGAATCTAATGAGAAATATACATTATCATCCCCACTTGACTAAACAGGAATTGAAGCTTTAAGAGTTTAAATATATTGAGCAAGTTTTCATAGCTAGTAAAATGTAGAACCTTGATTTGAATTCAAATCTGTCTAGCTTCCCTCTCTTAATCACTAAGCTAATTGAATTCTCTACGATTTGCTTATGCTATACCATCTGTGTGAAATGTCCTTCTCTTCAGTTTAAATAGGGATCTCAATTTTAAGTTGCAGAAATTCATACTTGCGGATTTAATCTGAAATAAAGTTTTTAAATTTATTTATTTGTTTGTTTGTGTGTTTGGTACAGGGTTTCTCTCTACACAGCTGAGACTCAAAGTGATCCTCCCATCTCAGCCTCCCCAGTACTGAGATTACAGGCATGCCACCACAACCAGTCTCTGTGGCCAGCCTGGCACACCCGGGGTCCCAGGGCCAGTAGGGCATGAGGTACTGGGGACCAAAACTGGGTCCTTGCACTTGCCAGACAGGCGTGTAGACTGCCAAGCTATCTCCTCAGCCCAGAAATAAAGTTTATTAAAAGAATGTTGCAGAGCTCACAGACTCTCCAGATGAATCACATCAACCATGGAGTTAGAGCAATCTTAATCATATCCCTTCAACTACACCACCTAGCCTTAGATGCTGTCGTCCATACCACTGGTACTACTCACACTGTGCTACATCACCAGCCTTTTAATTTCTGACTTTCAGACAGAATCTCACTGAGTCACTGAGTTGCCCAACCTGGGCTTAAACTTGCAATCCTCCTCCTTCGCTTCCCAGAGTGCTGGCATTACAGGTGTACACTACCCTGCTCAGTTAACTTATCAGCATCTCCATCTAAAGCCCATATTAAGTTAATGATGAAAGATTTCATTTTTGAGTCAAGATCAATTAATATTACCATTTCACAATATGAAATATTACTTGTCAAGTGCTAATAAGCATTTCACTGTCTCTTTTATCACCAACCCATCGAATGCCAGACTATCTCATAGTAACTGTTCAGTTTTGTTTTCTTTTATCTTTCTTTCTTTTTCTTTTCATTTTATGTATTTGGTACAGGGTCTCACATGCCTCAGACTCATAGAAGTCCTCCTGTTTTCAGCCTTCCCAGTGCTGGGACTACAGGCATGAGCCACCATGCCCAGACTCAATAGCAGGCTCAGCACACCCCAGGGGCAGGGCTGGCGTGGCATGCAGGACGAGGGATTGAAACCTGTCCCTGTGCTTTCCAAAGCAGGCACTTAATCTGCTGAGCTATCTGGCTGGCCCTCTGCTTTCTATTTACCATGTCTTCTGTTTACCATCACCAAATTCTACCATAATCTTATCTCTTCACCTCCACTCCACAGCCATATCTGCCTTTGTGAAACATCTTCAATGTAGTTTTGATTTTTATAGTAGCTGCTAAAAGCAAACTTGGAACCAGTGCTGAGAGAAAAACTAGGAGTTTGCTGGAGGCTAGACAAAGTGACAAAAAAAAGAACCCAAAATGTGTTCTGCAATCACTGAATGCCTTATTTCATTTTCTGCCTCTCCCATCTGCTTCAACAATTTAGTCAAAGGAAAAAAAGTGCCTACACTTTTGAGTCAGAGAAAAGGGTCTGAATTCTTGGCCCAACACTCTTGGCTTCACCGAAGAACCCTAACAAGCACTATTATGCTCATGTTGCAGAGGATGGTGCTAAAGCCCAGAGGGGTTGTGTGCCTTTCACTTGTACATTCGGGTTAGACATTTCATGATTTAAAAAATATCCACGTACCAAGAGAGAAGGGAAAGAACATAGAGTTAAGATGCGTTCTGTACATGTACCAACTCCCATAACAGATGTAATCATTATGTACTGAAAGCATGTGCTATTAAAAATAAAAACAGGGGCTGGGGAGATAGCTCCAAGGCACAAGTGCCTGCTGGGCAAGTGCAAGGTCGTGAGTTCGAACCCTGGTCCCACAAAAATAAATAAATAAATAAATAAATAAATAAATAAATAAATAAATAAATAAAAATAAAAATAAAAACAAATTAAAATATCAACATGCTAACAATATAGAATTGTACAGCCATGCCTTTCTATAGTCTCAATCTTTCTCACTTCACTGCATCTTCTTTGGTTGATAGGACCTGATACTGAAAGGGCTTTTTCTGAAAGAGCCCAGAAAAGTTTACACCTATCAGTACTGCTCAGAGTCATGTCTTTGCTTTTATTTGCTTTTATTTTATTTTTTGGTGTTGAAAATTGAATCCAGGGTCTTGTGTATACTAGGCAAACTTTCTGTTGAGCTATATTCCCCACCTCTATATTTGCTTTTTGCTAATATTTTACATGTAGTCTAGTTCTGATCAGTATTATTACAGTTATACCTGGCAACATGGTATGGGATAATTTTTATTTGACCTACGTTGCTCTGAAAGGATATGAGAGAGCCTTTGCCTCAAGCATAGTAATTCTACCCTTCACTCTGGAAGTGGAATCTCACTGGTGATTAGAGAAGGTCGATCTTTGACACTGTGCAAACCTTCCTGATTATCAATGTGTTACCAGACTACAGGCCATGTCAAAGAAGCTGATAAATTTTTTAATCCAGAATTTATACACAAAGTTATCTCTGCTGTTTTCAAAACATTGCTAATAGGTAATGATAAAAACAATATTAATAATAATGATAGCTAACTGTGAGTATTCACTATGTGCTGATCATTAATCTATATACTAATTATTCAGCATTAAGTTGATTTATGTGCATTAATAATTAATTTAATCCCTTCTCAGTAACACTATGATTGAGCCAGGCATGGCAGCACATTCCTGTAATCCCAGCACTTGGGTGGCTGAGGCAGGAGGATTGATGCAAGTTCGAGACCAGCCTGGGCTACAAGGTGAACTCAAGGCCAGTCTGAATGCACAGTGAGACCCTGTCTCAAAAAAGACAATAAATAAATAAACAACACTATGATTCAACCTTCAGAGAAGAGAGGTCATTGTACCAGTATACTGAAGATCAAGCTATTCTTTGGCATACAGTATTCTTTAGCAGAGTACGTAGGTCCTCTGGCAAGGCGTGAGCCAGGCAGATGGGTACCTTGAGCTCTTTCACCACAGGCTTGAAAATACCAACTACCTGGCTTGGTGCCAGACTGCTTTTAGACTTTAGGTCACCAGAACCCAAAGAAAATTATGCTTGTACTATACCAGACAGAGGAAAAACAAGTCACTGGTCTGGTTCTGCCAAAGAGTACCAAATCTAAAAGCATCAAATGGAAGCTTAGCCCACTATTTAAAACATATCTATATTCTTTTTGGTGACCTGACATATAATTTAAACATGGTAAATTTTCCCATGTTGGTCTGTCATAAGTTTGATTTCAGAAGAGTATTAAGCCCAACTTACACCTATATTTTCATAACAAATAAGTGACCGCGTTTATTGCTGTGAGAAATGGAGCAGTCTACACAGTAATAAAATATTAACTCAGTAATAAAAAATTTTATTGGATAGCTTTTTTCTGTCACTATTGGAGGCACTCAATATGACAATTGCTACGTAGTGAGCAAACAAAGTTTGATAATTTAAATTACAGGGTTAGCACCAAGAGTACTACTACTTTATCTGAAAGATATCCCATTTAAAAACTTTTAAGATATTTAAAATTATACATTTGAGCAGTTTCAGAGCAATATACACATACAGAATTATCTTCATGGCAGGGAAGAGAATAAAACATCTTTTAAATGTTTTTTAAAACTTTTTTTAAAGTTCTGTAGTTGCCACTAAAATATTACCTTTCTTTGTCTCACTTTATTTTTGTTTTTGTTTTCTACTTTATATTTTCTAAAGTGAATGTATGTTATTTTTCACTCACAAAAAATGTAAGTTAGAGTCCATTCCAAAAATATCTACCAAACATAACTTGCTATTTTGTGTGCTTAATATGAGATGAAGATTATTTTTATTTTTCTCAAGGAAGTAAAGGAAGCAAGTTAATACTAAAGGATCCCAAAATACCATAGCATAGTTAACTATACAAGTATGTTAACTCCAATACTATAAAAAATATATTTTATATAAAAAAGCCATATGTAAATATATGCATGTCTTATTAATCAAGGCTATTTTATTCACGTTAAACTGTAAACTAATATAATTCATGTAATCTGGAAAGGATACCAGAAAACATCCTGAATTCTATAAAGTCTTTCTGATTAAGTAAAAATTCAAAATAATTGATATGTTATTTCCCAAAAACCTTAGAAAACTGCTAGTAATACAGTGAATTTCATAGTTAGGGAAACTAAACTAATTCACAGGACCACTTGAAAAATGTGTTAAACAATTCATAAAATGAAGGAAGGAAGGACTGGAATTTAGTCCCTCTGACTGTCATTCCACTGATTAGCTGGCCCATTCAGCCCTGCTTTGTGAACAAGTTGAAGCAACATACTAACTTATAAGTTAAAACCAGTTGAACGGGATAGCTTTAAAGGCAACCCACCAGCAATTCTGTATAATATCCAACAGCTAAATTGCTTTGTGTATGTTTGCTGCACTAAACTATTCATTAACCCCCACACGATCAATGGATGTTGGGGAAATGCCACTAATGCAGTAGAATTGTAAGCAACAGAAAGTCAAATGAGAAATCCGCAGCAAAAAAGGCCCAATGCCTTCCTCTAACCAAGCATCAAAATGCAAATAAAATATGTATTAGAATACCAAATATCTTTGTCCTCTATTTCCAGGAACACCACCCAAACTCTGATTTCATTTGTATAAATGACTTAGAACTTAAAAAGATACAATTCATACAATTTTCTTCAAAGTTAACAACATCTAAATTCCTAAAAATAAATAAATAAATAAATAAATTCCTAAATTATGTCCTAAATTATTTTCTCAAGAAATTTAGCCTTTAAAGACCATTTCCAAAGTTAAAGATAACTTTGAGGAGTGTCACATTCGCTGTCAAGTTAACAATAACACCTCTAACCTCTTCATTTTGATCACATATATCAAACAAAAACACTAAACTTTTAAAATACTAATAAAATATAAGAAGATACCCGGTAATATGCTTGTTTCTAGGAAATATACAAGACTGAAACAAACTTCCAAAATCAGTTATTTGAGGAGCTGGGGATACAGCTCAGCGGTAGAATGCTCACTAGCAAGCTGGAAGCCCTGGGTTCAGTCCTCAGCACCAAAAACAAAAATAAACCTCCTCTAAAAAACAACTCAATAAATACCTATAGAATATGATAAAAAAGTTATACACTTTTAAACAGAAATTAGGAAACATAAGCATATACAAAATTTTAGCAGGTCAATTCTGTGGCATTTTTCCTTGTCTCCTACTCTCTTTTAATACCCTTTTTTGTTTTCTTGTAAACAAACCATTTACTTAAGAGACAGTACAGCAATAACTGAAATTACATTAGAAGTAACACACATCTAAAAGACCAGAACGACAGGCATTCCAAGCATAGCTTTAGTGTTACACATTGCTATCACGAGTGTGAAAAGCCTCTTGGAGGTTCTTAGGACCATTGTCTTATTCATCCTGTGCATGGTTTTGCTCCTGTCATATTTCCTATCTTGTCTGCTTGCAGACTCTTCATTGTTCAATCCTAAGTTCTTGATTTCCAATCAGCTGTGTTTTGCCTTTCCACTTTTACTGTTTCTTTAGAGTTCTTATACTAGGAAGACTATATGATATTTACACAACCAGGTCTGGTTTATTTCACTTACGAGTATATCTTTAACATACACCCATTTATATATGAAGTCTTCTAGTTTCCCATTCTTTATAGCTGACTAATATTCCATTGTATAAAAATACCACATCTTTTAAACCATTCTTCAGATGATGCGCATATTAGTCATTCCCAACATTTGGCTATCACAAACTGTGCTGCTATAAACATAGGGGCACAGAGATCACTATGATATGTTTTCAATTCTTCTGGGAATATTCCTAGTAGGGGGAGAGCTGGATTGAATGGGACTTCCAGTTCTAATTTTTTAAGGAATAAATGACTGGTGGAAAACAGATTGCAACAGATTGATATTTAGAAAGACAATGATGTTAAGCTGAAGTACCTATGTTAACAGTAATAGTATCACTAAGCTTCTCTTCTGGAGGGGTAAGAAGCTAAGTTTACAGGCCAAAAATTAGAAAAAAAGAAAGGCTACAAGGATTGCCAATATTTTGGCCCTAGCCCTTCAAGGTCAGTGAGGACTCGGGACATAAGAGAAGCTGTGCTGTAACATCTTATAACTCAGTGGTTTCCCAAATTTTCTGTCCAAGGAGATCATGGAGCCACAGAGGAAAGGGATTAATTTTGAACATTGTGCCTAAGCAGAGTCACCTAGAGAGAAAACATTCTCTCAGGCTTTCACAGAGAGCAAACTGGTCAAGCAATGGCCATGACCCATCCAGACAGCTGACACTGACAACAGTTCTACAAAATTCTGTACACAGTTTCAAGGTACATCCTGAGGGGATTTAACTGACCTTGTCAGATACAAAAGTTACATGTTTTGTTATACAGGTCTTGCTGTAACTTTCCCTTAACCACCCAGCAGAAAAGTTTAACCACGAGGCATAAAAAGTGAAGCTAGAGTAGTACACTAAGCTGTAAAAGGCTTAAATCAACAGCTCCCAATATTGCCAGTTCTGCCAATAACCCACTACAATTATAGACTATTTTTTAAAGTTTTTTTTTTCCTCTTTCAGAACTTTTGCTTGTTTATTTATTTTTATGGCCGGCTCAGCCTGCCCTGAGGGCAGGGCTGGCGCAGCATGTGGTGCTGGGGATCGAACAGCGGTCTCTGCAGCCGCCTGCAGGCGCTTTAGACAACTAAGCCATCCTGCCAGGCCCAATTATAGACTATTGAACTATGTATACAACTACTTTCTCTTAGTTCAATGAGAAGAAATTATTGTACCAATATTATCATGTCTGCACGCTGTGCTCTAAATAACTACTACAAGCCGGGCGTGGTGGCTCACGCCTGTAATCCCAGCACTCGGGAGGCTGAGGCAGGAGGATTGGTGCGAGTTCGAGACCAGCCTGGGCTACAAAAGTGAGCTCAAGGCCAGCCTCAACTGCATAGCGAGACCTTGTCTCAAAAAGACAAAAATAAATAAATAAATAAATAAATAAATAAATAACTACTACAAGGATAACAATATGCATTATATCATTTATTGGGAATGTACTATGTGTTTTGAAATTTTCTCATTGTTAATTCTTATTAAAAGTAATAAATTTAAAAAGCTAAATATAGCCATACTGCAAAAAAATAAACAAAATAAAATAAAAATAAATAGAAAAACAACTCAAGGGCCAGAGAGATAGCTCAGCAGTTTAAAGTACTTGCTTAGGCAAGCTTAGGCAAGTGCGCAGGGACCACAGTTCGATCCCCAGCACCATATGCTGTGCCAGTCTCACCCCCAAGGTGGGTTCAGCCAGCCACAAATAAATAAATTTATTTATTAACTAAATTAATAAAAAACAATTCAACCAAAAAAATACAGTAAAATCAAGAAGACCAAAAACAAACAAGACAACTGCAAATCAATTAGGTGAAGAGTGTGATAATTACTAAATAAAAAGTTATTTAACATTCCTCATCCAGACTGAAAGCATTCCTTATCATTTTCTTTGTGACTAGGCAAAATACATTCTTTCTTGTAAATGATTTTCCCTTCCCTCAGAGCTGCGCTTTTTCCTTGGCAAGGCATCATATACAACAGCTGTTACATCACCAATATAAAAGCAATCCCATCTGATCTAATTCAAAAACATACAGATAGACTAAAACCAAACTTTTCAGGGGTTCTGTGTCTTTGAGGAAAGAATCTATTGATAAAGTCTGCAAACAATGCCATAAGTTCCAGTTTTGCACAATTTAAGTAAGATCAATCTCAATAAGTTGTTTTAATTTTAAAGTGCATGTTTTGAATTCTCTAGAAAGGATGAGATGAGGAAAGAATGAAGTTCTCTGTTTTTACTTCTACTGAGGAGTTTAGTTAACCAACCCCAATGGTACATCTTAGGTATGTCATCTCCGCTCCACGTTTAAGAACCACCAGGCACTGGGAACAGTATCTTTTTTGGATACTATATCTGGCAGTCCCTTTTCTTCAGAGTCATGGCCCACTAAATATCTCTGGTGCAGATAAAGCTTGCTGAGTCAGTGACAGAAATTATGACTAAGGGGCTTTGTATAATATCATTTGACTTGATCTCATATAAATTTCTTATTCTTTTTTATTTTATTCACTATACATTTATGACTGTAACATTAAAATTGAATATAATATTGAAAAACTTGGCAAAAAAGGAATTAAAATTAGACATAATCCCATTATTTGCCTTTAAGAAATTAACATGTTTCTACTTAATGGAATAATTTTAATGCTATATAAACATTCAGAAATTACTTTTTTTAAGTAGGGATCTACTATAGGGCCTTGTGCATGCTAGGCAAGCACTCTACCCCTGAACTTCATTCCCGGCCCTTTAACTTCCTTACTAAAAGGATAAACCTCAGTGTACAAGCCAATAGAGAATGAGTGCTGCTGGAGGGGTAAGAGGTGAGGGTGGAAAAGTATCCTCATTTGGCCTTCATAGTCTCTAGCCTTGCTTTCTAATACATCTGAAAAACCCTAAATGCCAAAATACTACAGTTTAAAAGCCACAAATGGAGTGTAACTCTCTCTTTTCACAAATGAAACTGTTTTCCAAGCTCATGGAACTAGTAAAGGAACCCAGCACCTCATTTCTTACAGATAAGAATTCAGCTTGTCTACCTCAACTATGTTTTCTACAAAAGTTATGAGATGTTCTTTAGCCTATTGCTTTTCCTTTGACTAAGAAAAATAGAAGCAACAAAATTATGTAATAAAAATGAAGAATTAATAAAATATGCTGGATCCAAAGAGCTCTATTTATCCCAAGTAAGTTTTTCCTACTATTACTATAAACAAAAGAGATAAAAGAGGAAAAAGCTCATTTCTGAATTGTGGGGGAAGTCATTATTACATTATCTTCCTCAAAAATATCCTATATTCCTAGTATAGGTACAAACAATTCCTTCTTCATTCATCCAATAACTAAATATACATTGAGAAACTATTGAAATAAGTCAAACAAACAGAAGTCTCTGTCCGCAAGTAGCCTTGGGTAAACTATTTAAACTTTCTGAATCTCAGTATTTTCCATGCATTAGATAATATTTAGTTACTACATTAAGAAATAAAAGATATAATGAATATAAAAAGAAATCTCGATGATTAGTCATGCATATAATAATAATAATAATACATCCTCAGTTGACATTAATTACCGTCCCTGCCAAAAGATCAGATTAGAAATGAGGTGAGAAAATACTAAATCTCTTTGCTAATAACGTGCTTAGTTTGAGGCATAGAGATGAAAAGATAATTCCAAACATAATTTTGTGAAGGTAATTCCAAACAGATTGCCATACTAGGAAAGAGGTAAATAATAACTTAATCTGAATAAATGCAACTTACATGAATTCTCCAAGTCAAGTTCTGCATTTCACTTTGTTATCTTAATTACCACACAACACTTTTTCCCCTATCACTAAAATATATGCAGCAAGCAACAAGATTTACACTCAAAAAAATAAATTCCAAAGACATCAGTTTTGATAAAAAAAAAAAAACACCAAACATGAGATCCACTAAAAATACCAGATGTGATGATAGATGGCTAGGATCGCAGCGCTCTGGGAGGCAGAGGCAGGAGATCAGCAAGCTCAGGCCCAGCCCGGGCAACCAAGTGAGTTAACGAGACCCTGGCTCACACTGAAAATTTTAAAAAGGACTTAGGATATAGTAGCTCAGGGCAAAAGCTCTGGGTTTGAGCCTCAGAATCACAGCAAAAAATAAAAATAAAAATAAGTTAAAATTAAAATCCATCAAACACCTATGTAAGTCTGGTCAATTTTGGTCCATTGGTTATTTATGAATGAAAGAATACAAAAACACCCTAACACCTAAGCCTATTTTTCACTAATATAATACATCCAAAACATATAATACATACAATGGAATCAAAGACAGACCTATAGATGGTAAAGTCTTGTGGATTTAAAGATCATTTTGTAAACCACAAATGGTACACATTTTTAATTATGGGAGGTGCTCTATTCACATTTTTTTTTTTTTGTCTTTTTGAGACAGGGTCTTGCTGTACAGTTCAGGCTGGCCTTGAGCTCAGTTTTGTAGCCCAGGCTGGTCTCGAACTCTCACCGATCCTCCCGCCTCAGCCTCCCAAGTGCTGGGATTACAGGCGTGCGCCACCACGCCCAGCTTCTATTCACTATTAACTTCATATTTCTTTGGGGAAAATTTGCCATTCAAAAGAATCAAATATTTGCTTCTTAGCCAAATTAACTCATTTTATGTTCATAATCACCTCAAATCCACCTACATATAAAAACAGTTAATAAGCCAGGTATGGTGGCACACACCTGTAATCCCAGCACTTGGAAGGCTGAGACAGGAGAATCAGTGTGAGTTTGAGACCAGCCTTGACTAGAAAAGTGAACTCAAGGCCAGCCTGAACTGCATAGCAAGACCCTGTCTCAAAAAAAGACAAAAATAAATAAATAAATACAGTTAATAAAAATCATAAATAGAAAGAGAAAATAACTATTTAATGAATAGTAGATATTTTTAGAGGCAAATAACTTTCGTTATGACAGTTTTGTAATTATACCTCAAGAGAAAAGGGAAAACACTGAACAACACTAATAACCCCAGAAGAAAAAAAAAATGTTTTCTCCATTTTTTACAAAAGAGATAATACCACCAACTGAACACTATAAAAATAATGACTGTTTTATCAACTGAGCTTAATAATCTAAATTAAGGAGCCAGGGATTTAGCTCAGTAGTGTAGCACCTCCCTAGCAAGTTTGAGGTCCAAGTTTGGTCCCTGCTACCAACCTCAAAATTAAAAAAGTAATAATCTAAATCTAATAGACTCAAAATAAATCAACAGAAAAAAAGTCAAAGTCACAAAAAAGACAGGTTTTGTTCTAAGCTCAAAGTGTAAAGCCAGTACATCCTAAGACCAATGTATCCAGGAAGACATCTGGAAAAAGTTAGATTTTTGAGGAGACGCTGAAGGAGGACAAAGTGGTAAATAAACCGTTAAAAAGAGGGGGTAATTTGGCTCCTTAAAGAAGATGAAAAGAATGGAGAGAGCTAAGAATGAGACAAGAATGAGCAAACATATAGATGAGTTTACACTGAAAAAATAAACAGGACCGAGGAGATAGCTTTGGCAGTCTGAATGCCTGCCTGGTAAGCACAAGGACCAGGGTTCTATCCCAGGTACTGCATGTCATGTTGACCCCATGTCCATCTGGTCACCAAAACTAGGCATGGTGGCTCATGCCTATAATCCCAGTGCTAGGGAGGCTGAGACAGGAGGATCACTACAAGTCTGAGCTGCTCTGAGCTGCATAGCGAGACCCTGTACCAAATATATATATACATGTATATATATATACGAAAAAATAATACAATTTTTGTTCTACTTTTAAGAGGATAAAGACTGTACTATAATCTGTGCAATGGTAGCATTAATAGAGAAATTATTTTGACACAAATTTATGACATATATTTAGATATGCTGAAAATAAAATTTGACAATGATTCAAAAATATATTACCATATATTACATTTTTTTTTTCTCTTTTTGGTACCAGAGATCAAACTCAGGGCCTTGCACTTGCCAGGCAGAAGCTTAAACTGCTCAGCTATCTCCTGACCCCATCTTATTATCCTTTTCATCACAATTTTAAAGGATATCCCTTTAATGTTACCAATGCAGACAAGTAGTTTTTTACACTGAAAAATGGATAAATCATAATGTGTCCTTTAAAAAAAAAACAACTGAACACAGAAAAGGTACCTGTGATATAATGTAAAAATAAGTGACAATGATTTTTATAGTACAGCTAGAGAAAAACAAAGATCAGACAAAAATATAGATTAACGCTATTTATAACTAAATAATATTATTTAGCTGTTTTTCAGCTGAGTAAGAACCTATATTTCTATTCTCTTCTGATCTTAAGTGCCCTTCATCTCTACGCTCCTAGTTTACCCATCAGTAAAAAAAGGCACTGGATGCTTTTCCTCTTCATTTTATAATGGTGCCAGTATATCTGGAAGTAAATGTACACATGTCTAGAAATGTTGAGATGAAAAGCAATGCACACTTTAATTTTATGGGTCTTTTGTAAAATCAAGATAAAAAGACATGGTCAGATCTTTTCAATGCATAAATTTTCAACTAGCCAGAAGGCTTCCTGGAGACATCATTCAAAAGATTTAAAACTAATGTTCTGAGGTTTATTCTGTTCCAGAAACTAATCAGACCAAGGAATTTCTATAGAAAACTGGGCACCTAGGTCACGGAACAGACATTGTAAATTTTACAAGTCTCTAGGCCTACCCCTAAAAAGTACTCAAATGCAGCCCTCACAGACCAGATTAAAACTTAGTCCAAAGAATAAGAACTGCAAATCAGCATCACAGCCACAAAACAGAAAAACTGGAGGTGAATGAGCACCACACACAGAGTGAATGCCCAGGAACACTGGCTTCTGTAGGCCTCGATTTCCTCCACTATAAAATTAGAACAGCAACTAAAGTAGTAGAGCATATGCTGGCCATGACCCAGGCTCTAGATCTGGTCCCCAGCACCAAGGCAAAACCTATCAAAATGAGAAATGAGGGTGGTAGTACCTAAATGCTCGAGGAGTAAATGAATTAATATATATAAATGAGTTAATAATAGGAAAGTGCCAGAAACAGATGGCAATGATTCAGAGCCTTTATACCTAATGCCAAGCATCAGAAGGTTCAAAACTAAAAACTTTAGTTTATAAATTTTATTTGAATTAGTAACTCATTGTATTCAATACCTGCCCTGCCCTAAATGCATTTGGTAGTAAAACCTCACCTGATCAAATGTAAGGCAATTTAGAATCTCCACTTAACCCATTCTGCTGGCATTTCACTGCAGATATCTTATTAAAGAGTTAAACTACCGGATGCTGCCCCATAGTCATAAGTATGTACTATGAGCTTCCTAAAAATTCTCAAATACATGCAGCCTCACAGCTTTTAGATACAATATTGTGAACCTATATTATCTTTAGTATGTTTCCTTAAAAAAAAAAAAAAAAAGTCATTTTCTTAAATAACTACAAAGAATAAGACCTGGAGCTGAGCAGTAAAAAATGTTAGGATGAGACAGCATTTCCCATACATGCAGGAGGGCCCTGGGTTCCCAGAATATTCTTTTCAGACAGAATACATTTATAATAGTTTACTTACATCTCCTTGTAAAGTTTTCAAACTCTAAACTCCAGGGTTTGACTAAAGAAAGTCTCTTCTCATAACTTCAACCACAAGTAAGTAATCAAGGCTCTTTAGGGGCATAAATATTCCTTGAATCATGTATATCAAATCACCACAGATCTTCAGAGCTGAAAGAGACCCTTGGGAATTAATCTGAACTGTTATCCCTTCTCTTCGGTACTGTTTTATCATCCATACATTTTCACTCCCCTGTGAGGTAAAAAACCTGCCCTGACTTGCCCTTAGGCTCTGTCTATAGGAGCACCACGCAGATAATGTGAATAAACTAGATGAGGTACACTGACAGACTCAGAATCAAAAAGGATAACTTGAACCTAACACAACTAGTCTTATGCATTTAGTGGAGTATCTCAGATTATATCTTACAAAATGACAAAAATTCCCAACTTCCAAAGATTCATCTTACACATGCTTCTAAAAGAATAAAAAGACTGCTATCTTATGGACTCAAGTGAGTCAACAACATAATGTGGCTGCCCAAAAAGCTACTGTGATTAGGGACTAACTACATCCCTAGAATTATATCCAGAAAGAACAGGGGAACTGGACTCTCTGCTACCAGCTAGTTGGAGTGCATATGCAGTACTGTGCTCACATCTGCTCCACATTTTGGAAAGTCTCAGAAAGACTGCAAAGGTACAGAAAGAGATAGCCAAGATAGTGATCACATAAAGATCATCTGAAGCAGCAGAAGCTATTTAACCTAGACTTGGAGCATGATCACTGTTCCAAATCCCTGAAAAACTGCTAAGGCATAGAGAAACACACTTGTTCTACACAGACCCAGTGCCAAAACTGGACCAGTAAATGCTAACTACAGGGAGAATATTTCAGATAAGTACAGAGTCTTTCTTAAAATACAGGAGATGGTGGTGTTCAAGTCCAAACCTTGAAAGTTCATATTTTTAACAAATCAAACCTTTGTCATTGCCTCAGTGTCTTACTGCTGATGGACATTACTTCTTCCTTCACCCTTCTTAAAATACCCTAGCCAGTCAGCCAATCAACTGGACATTCTGCCAGGTATGTGGGAGGAAAGTGCCTGCTTGGGGGCAATTAGTTTCAGTTTGCAGATCAAGATCTCTATAAACAAAATGAACCCTAACTGAGAAAGAGACAAACAAATTCTCACTTACGCAAATGGCACCAGAAGATCTACCCAATCAAACAATATATTATCAATGGCACTAAGTCCTTGGGGGGGGGGGGGATCAGTACAAACATCTTTCAAATGCCAGGAAATCCAACTTTGCAAGCCAAACAAGATCTCTCAAATTCAAACTGACAAGATCTGTTTTCTATTTGAAGTAGACTAGACCTCCTGCTCAGATAAAAAATGTACCCAACTATACCCCTGTAAAGCTAATATTGTCCATCAGTAAGCCCACATCAGTTACGCTGCTGCGAACTACACACAGGCAGCCCAGAGTGAGTTCACAGGAAAATACAGACTATAGAATGCTGAAAATAAAGCAGGGTGACTAGAGCTAAACATTCTAAAACCTTCTATTACCAAAAGATATAAACATATTTTAGTCCATCGAAGTTACTAAAAACCTTGAGCAAAATTCAGATGGCAAGTATTTATTAATCCAGCTTCACTTAAAATTGATTTGAAATCTAAGAAACTTCAAAACATTAGACAATACCACAAATATATGATGTGACTAACAAGAATACATTCTTTCCTGTGCTTTAAAAAAAAAAAAAAGTGGGGTGCAAAAGCAATGTTATTGTCTATAAATTAAAGATTAGTTGGAAAGGGCAACAACCAAAAACAGAATAAGATAAGGGTGAGAGTGTAGTTCAGTACTAGAGATCTGCCTAGCATGCATGAGGCCCTAGGTTCAATCTCTGGCACAAGAGAACAAAATGTACTGATTTGAAAAAGGAAAATAAATCCCAGAATACATACTTAAGTGAATATAGAAATTGCTGAACAAGATCTATAGAACTATTCCATTTTAAATTTAAAAGAAACTATTTTAAGATACTATGTATATGTTCATACATGTCCAGAAAAAAAATGTTTGAAAAAGATCTGACAAACTGCTAACTGTAGTACCCCCTAGGGACTAATTGGAACTAGGGGAGTAACTTTCACTTTTTCCTTTGTACACTTCTGTTTCATTTTTGTTTTGAAGGGCTTGTCTGTGGTGTTTTGTGGGGTTTTAGGGAGCAATAAGGGTTACGTCTGTGTTTTAAAAATAATAAAAAGTGAAGTAACAACAACACAGTTATTCACCTAATACTAATCAAAGTAACCAATTGCTATTTAGGTGCTGTGATTGGACACTGCAAAACAACATATCCACGCTTTTCTATCCTATTTTACTAAACCAAATTTTAAAAATCACAAGTTCCTCTTGGTTTTCCCAAATGCTTTACAACCCACAAAAAAAAAAAAAAAAAGCCTGGTCGTACACATGTTGCGTATTTGCCACCAGGATTTATTCTAAGCATTATAGCTGCATTAACTCATTTAATCTTCACAGCAATCCTATGAGGCAAGTACTTTCATTGTCTTCACTTCACACTTGAAGAAGCTGAGGCCACAGAGGTTAAGTACCTGTCCAAGCTTACACTGTCAATAAGGGGCAAAGCTAGAATCCAAACTTTAAGTATGGCCTCCAGAAGCCGTACTTTCAACCACTGTGCCTCCTGTCTCAAAAATACATCAATCTCACTGTACAAAGGCCAAAAGAGGTCATAGGGTTAAAGAAAAAAAGAAGGGGGGGTAGTTAATACTCCTTGAAGCTGGAAGAGATGCTTTTGAAGAGTAAATAATCTGCATCCCTACTTATGGCATTGTCAAGCTCCAACCCAAGACTTAAGGTTGTATTAAGGCTCATAACCATTGGGACAATTCTCTGCAAACAAAATTAGAGTCCATTGTCCACACCTGACTCCCTATAAACCACTCAGCCTAAGAATTAGGTCAGTGATCCAGCTAAACAAGTACCTTAGACAAATCTCCAACCCAACTCAAAGCAAACAAGCTCAGAAACTTGCCTAACATCTTGACAAGGTAGTTTCTTTCCTTAGTTTCAGGCCTATTTTAGATCTAAAAGGGGAAAGAACAGGAGTCATCCCTAACTTGGCTTGAAGACTTCAGTCAGCAGGATAAAGAGCCCTATTTTCTAGGTTAACTCAAACAGAAAGTGACATTTGTCAGTATCCTAAAGTACTAAGGGAACAAGGATGAGCAACCCTGCTTAAACTAGATTGGTACAAACATACTGATCTTGTAACTTAGAAAGAGAAGTAACACAAGACAGGAATTTAACCTAATTTTAAAACGTGCTCAACCTAGATACAACTGTCCCAAATGGCCTACTGGGTCTACTTATTTGTAGAGAAAAATATGGATTACAATGCCTTTTTATTGTTTGTCCTGAAACGGTCTATACTATTTATAAACAAAATATCTTCATAAGCATCTATTCCACCTGTCTCACATGCACACACATCTGATATTTACATAAACAAGAAGAAATGAACAAGGAAACCAGAGCTTTGGGAGGGATCCTTTACAGTCAGCTTTTGACCTACGAATTGATAGAGATATTGGACTAGTTTTCAAACTTCCCCAAATAACCCAGGCGGGGTGGCCGGGTGAGCAAACCAAACCCAAAAGTTTATGCTTATTCTGGGTCGCTGACAAAGGCCAGAAAACCCTGTTTGGAAAGAGATCCGATGCCTTCCACACAGCAGCCGCTCGCTCCCAAGGGAACACAGCCTAGGGGGGGACAAAAGACTTTCTAGATTTGGCAGGGGGTGTGGGGCCTGGGGGAAGCGGGGAGCTGGTTGCAGCTTGGGCCTCTCCTTGGAAACCAAAATGAGGGGAGCCTTGGGAGCAAGAAATGATCGGTTCTGGCCAAAGTGTACAACCCCAGCTGCCACCCCGGACAGAATAGGGATGAATAGCCCCGGAGAGGGTCACGCTGGGAGGGCAGCGCTGGACTCACCTGGGGGCAGAAGAGATGAGACCTCGGTGACAGGTGGGGTGGGCGGGAGGCTGCTGCTGCGGCTGCGGCTGCGGCTGCTGCTGCTGTTGCTGCTGCTGTTGCTGCTGCCGCTGGGGAGACCGGGGGTCGGGGTTCCGGGAGCGGTCGGCTCCAGGACAGTGGTCGCTACAGGGGTGGTCGGCGCCGGGCCAGTGGTCGTCGAAAGGGTGGTTGGCGCGGGACTGGTCGGCGCCCGAGGGGTGGTGGGCGTGAGATCCACCTCCGGAGAGGTGGTCGCCTGGAAGGTGGTCAGCGCGGGTCCAGTCGCCGCCCGAACAGGGGTGGTCTCCGGGGACCGGGCTGGAGAAGTGACGGCCGGGGATCGGCGGACAGTAGGGCGCGGGGCTCCAGTCTTTGGGGCCTGAGTTGTGGGAGCCGTCGCCTCAGGGAAGGGGTAGCTGGGTTCGCCCCGCAGTCCTGGGCCAGGCGACGAGTCCACCTGCCCCTCGGCGCCGCCACCACCGGTGACATTGCCCGCCAAGTCAGCCGCGGCGGCGGCGGCAGCCCAGCACAACAGGGCGAGGCCGCCCAGGCTCGGCAGGCTTCTCATGGCGCGCTCGGCTTCGCCATTCATTCATTCAGCCAGTCGGTTGGGCCAGTCATCTTCTCTTCCCTGGCATCCGACCGAGGGCCGTCGCCGCCACCGAGCGCACCATCGCCACCTCCCTCTGACAGGCGGCCGGCCCCGCGGGCGGGCCCGGGAGCAGAGGGAGAGACCCGGCCGAGCGCGGACAGCCCGCCCTCCTCGACTGACAGCCGAGCCCAACCAATGGAAAGTCACGCTCGCCCACGTGACCTGCCCGCTTCCCGGCCTCTTTGTAGCCTCACGAACCAATCAGAGAAAGTCGAGCGGAGGGGGCGGTGCTCAAGGCGGGTAGAGGGCGGTGCAAACCCCGCTCCTACGGGCCGGGCTCGCCGCTGCCCCCGCTTTGTCTGCCAGAAGAGCGGGGCGCGGGCCTCGGGCACCCGGGCATCGCCGAGTAGACAAAGGGCGCGCCCCGTGTAGCAAATGCGGGCCCAAGTCGTCTGCCCTCGTGGGCTACGAACGCAACGTGGGGCGAGGAATCCGCTCTCAGGAGCGTCCCCGCCCTCCTGAACAATGGGGCGCCCGCGCGGCTCCCTCTCGAGGGCTCTTAGGGACAGAGGGGTTGAGGCTGCAGCCCCGACAAGGGCGAGAAAGGCAGCGGCTGCCAGATGGAGCTCGACATTTCCTGTACTGCCCAAGGGAGCGCTACCGAGCGAGTTCTGGGCTTCCCTTCCATTTCAGAGATGAAGAGACTGAGGCCCTGGCTCTGAGAGCCTCCCTGACACAAGACACACGTCCTCCACGTCCTGTGGGAGGCTGGACGTGAGATCTGGAGAGCTGTCAGGTGCAGAAGGAGCGGGCTTGCGTTGGGTAGGCAAATTGATGTACACTCTACTTCAATCCCTGAGGAGAATAGGATTGCACAAGGTTGAACCTTAGCTTTTTGTCTCTCGCGCCGAGTGGCTTTGTGTCCTGGGCGTCGTTTTCTCACCACTAAGTGGAGATGATAGGATGCATCCCACCCTGCTCACAGACTTGTGAGGATTAAGGAGTGGGCTTACCCAGCTGTCTGCCCCACTGTCATAACCCTCATTAACGCTAACCACCTTCAGTGCACTGTGTCAGTACAAGCCTAGGGTGAGCAAGCAGCCAGAGGCCTCAGCCCTGCTGTGTCCCCAGAGCCTCCTGCCTGTTGCAAGGATTGGGGTGGGGCTGATAGCACAGCTTGACCCTGGATGGCATTAAACCCGAGATAAAGCTAGAGATCAGGCGCGCAGCCTTGCACCCTCCGCCCCGGATCAAGCTAGGTCAGGCGCTGCTGTCTCGGTGGCTGAGCAGCTTCCAAGGGCAGTCAGGCAGAGCTTGTTTGTCATCTGACAGGTTTAATCCCAGCTTCATCGCTAGCCCAGTCCTGGCCTCTCCTGTGTGATGCTTGCCTTTGTACCTTGTTTCTCATTAATCATTAGCCTCCAATCAGACCAGCAGAATGAGATTTGTATGGGAACTTGTGAATGTTAAGAAAAGCATGTATTCATTGGCCTGCACGTGTGGTGGTGGATAGGAAGAAGATATGTATGTCCTTGTATATCAAAGCATAAACATATTCATAAGTCTGTGTTTATGAGTGTTATATGTATTTGTATGAGTCTAAGAACATGGGAGCCAGCATCTATTTTCATCTGTAGCTTATTCTGTGCATGTTTGCTGGTCTGGGTTTTAAGTGTTTCCCATGTTTTTGCATTTGTGGTTATCACTGGGTGTGTCTTGATAGATCTGTCTATGTCTGTAACAGGAGCAAATGAGAAGGGTGTGTAAGTGCTCTGATTTCAAGACCAATATTTAGCAAGTACTAAACAAGGTTCTGTTTTTATCTCTCTTTAGGAAGGGAGTGGACATGACGTGCCCCTTCTGAACAACATTCTCCTCCAGATTCTTCTCAGCTTCTGAGCCCAATCAAAATATCACATCCTCTAAGAGACTTCTCTGGATATCTGAGCAAGAATTACTCTCTCCCTCTGTACTCTCCCTCCCCACTTCCCCCACTGTCCTTTGTTCGGTCATTGATCACAGCCCTGATCTATCAATCAACCTCTCCCCTGCATTTTCCTTAAAGAATTAAGGGTCATTGTTCAGAAATATATGCAATGGGCTAAGTTGAACTGCATACATTGCTTTATTACTTCTCACAAGCATATATCATCTGTCTCTTCCATCACGCTGTCTCTCAGTGCCCAGCAGGAGCAACACAATGTGAGCCCTGATCCTTGCTGACTAAATTTAAAAGAGATCCTGTGGTGCCCACAGGAAGAACTTGTACTTTCAGAGTCAGACTGAGTCATGACTGCCAGCTGTGTGACACTGGAGTTCCCTTCTCTGTGAGGCTGTTTCCCCTCGGAGCCAGGTTCCTCATCTATAAAATGGGGCCAGTGAATCCTTTCTCTTGTAATTGAGCTGAGGATACAAGAGAACATTTTTATAGAACCTGACCCCAAGACGGTGCTCAGCCGGTGCAGGCTCACATTTCAGCAATGTCATTGCCAGCCTTGAGCCTTGTTGGCAGAACCTCTGTCTCGTAACCTCCCCATCAGCTGATGCGCCCTGACAGTTGCCCTACTAGACATTTCCAAATGATACCGAAAACTGCTAGGTTGGCCCTGAGCTGTGCTGTATCAGAGATTCGCTGGCAGTTGGGGAAAAAAGCTGATGCAGCTTCTTTGCCAGAAGAATCGCAGCAAAGGACTAGAAGACCTTGCTGAATGACCCAGGCCAGCTCTGCCTCAGGTAAGAATCACCCACAATGGGCTTCTCACAAAGGAGAGTGTAGGGGCTGGGGAGATAGCTCCATGGCACAAGTCCCTGCCTGGCAAGTGCAAGGTCGTGAGTTTGAAACCCAGTCCCAAAAAATAAACAAAAAAAAAAAGAAAGGAGAATGAACCCAGAACATATATAGAAAATATTGAATGTTTTAAGACATATCTTGAATGTACTATTGTTGATTCAATATGTAAATTTTTGTTTTTATGTATTTAGTACAGGGTCTACAGGGCCTGCCTACACAGATTGGACTCGTAGTGATCCTCCTACTTTCAGCCTCCCAAGAGCTGGGATTACAGGTGTGCACCCCCATGCCTAGTCTCAGTGGCCATCTCAGTGGGCCCTGGAGGGGTGGGGTGGGCACAGTATGCAGTTGCACTCTGCCTAAGCAAGCGCTTTAGTCTGCTGAGTTATCTGGCTGGCCTTCAATGTGTAATTCTTAAACTGCTCTTCTTTCTAAGCCACAAGATGACTTTTTTTATTTGTTATGAATAATATTTCGGTTTATATGTAAAAACTGGAAATGCTTTAACTGTTCAACATCAGAAAAGGGGATTATTATATGTTCAATTTAATTATGTCATTGTAAAGGTGCTATCAAGATCATATAGCAAATATGATAATTATTATTGCTATTAAATACATATAAATTATTTTGTTTAATCCTTAGAAACCTGCAAGGTAGATACCATAATATATGTCTGTTTGGGCTATTTTAACAGAGTACTGTGGATTGGGTGGATTATAAACAACAGAAATGTGATGCTAAAAAAAAAAATGTATTCCTCCCAGTTTTAGTAGCTAGGAAACCCAAGACCAAGGTGCCCAGCAGCTCTAGCGTCTGGCAAGGGTCACCTTTCTGGTTCACAGATGGCTGCTCTTTTGCTCTTTTCTCACCTGGTAGAAGTAGGGACACTAATCTCATTCGCAGTGGCATCGCCCTATGATCTAATGACTTACAAAAGGCCTCCAAGTACCATCATATGGGGGAGGAGCAGAGTTAGGATTTCAACATAGGAGTTTTAGAGAGGCACAATCGTTTACTCTATAGCATAAGCTCTGAATTTTGCAGATAAGGAAACTAGGGCAAGAGAGATGAAGCAACTTACCTGAGATCACTTAGTATTCAAACTGAGACTGGCTGGCTTCATCTACAACCCTAAACGTAAAGGGAAAATGACTATAAGGTTGGGAAGAAAAGAGGAGATAAAAATTATAACTGGGGCATTCCGTGTACCAAAATGTTGACAGGCATTTTTCCTGTTTCCCCACAACTGCAGCTAAGGCCCAGAGTTCTAGAGCAGCCTGACCTTTGTCCTGTAGGAAATGCAGACACTGCATAGCATCCAGACTCCTTTCTGTACTCAGCACCAACCCAATGTCAGATACACAGAAACAGGTCAAGAATTTTTGGGCTAAAAGGAGTCTTATGATTTGGTAGGCAGAACTCCAAGAGTTTTGTGTTTGTGACCCATTTATTCCTCAAAGGTAGAGCTATCACCAGTGCCTGGAAGAAGAGGAAACTGAGCTTCTGAGAAGTTTAGGGATTTACCCATGACCTGCCTGACTCCAATGCCAGGCTCTTTCCTGTTAGTCCATTAGTGTGGCCACTATGCATTGCACATGTATGAGGCCAATGCGAACATACTGAAAGAAGGGACAGACACACCAAATGGAACCCTCTGCTAGAGCATCATTTGTGGAAAGAGAAACTCTGGAGTCAGAAAACTAACAGTACCATCGATGTGGTCAATGAAATGGGTTCTCGCAGAAACTCCCCTTTCTAGTTGCTTTGAAATAGCAATGCTGATACAGACTCTTCTCTTTCTAATCTTCCTGGAGCCTAGCTTCCTATCAGGTGTGGATGAATGCGAGACAAGGTTTGGCATCTTCTACAGAGAACTCTACAATTATTAGGACTACCCTTAAGTGAGTCTGCCCAACAAAGAACAATGACAGACAACTCAAAGAAACGGAAATGCAAATGACTAAGAAGCATGAAATACATACACAGCTAAAGTAATCAAAGAATTGCAAATCAAGACAATGAGTTGTCTTGTTTTACCTTACTGATTTGCATGGAATAAGATTTTTTTAAAACTGGTAATACTTGTCATTGGCCAGGGAGTGTCTCTCACTTTTGGCAGGAATCTAAAAGTAGAAAAGATAAAACCTGTCCAGGAAGGCTTAAGATTGTTTATACTCCTCTTTCACACAGAATGTGTACTTCTAAGCATCAAAGGGAAATAAATATTCAGCTATACATATTTACACATATCTATGTACAAGCATGTTCATGTTATATATAATAATGAAAAATTTAAAGTCTGAATAGTTAACAGTAAGGATTGGGGACTGACAAAGTAGCTAAGTGGTAGAATACTTGCCTAGCATGTGTAAGTCCAGGGTTCAATTCCCAGTACCACAAAAAGAAATAAAAGAGAGAGAAGTCTCCTTAAGTCTTGGTATTTTCTGATGCTTCTGGGTGAAAACATTATACATATATGAAACATATTTATGAAGGAGAATTTGACGGTGTAAGAGGATGAAAATATAGGGGCTGGGGAGATAGCTCCATGGCACAAGTGCCTGCCTAGCAAGTACAAGGTCATGAGTTCAAACCCTGGTCAAAATAAATAAATAAATAAATAAATAAATATATATATATATATATATATATATATATATATATATATATATATATCTTGCACGACTAGGCTATAAACCCCATCATATAAAATGATAATATAGTATCAAAGATAAAATCAAAATATTATCATTGTTTATTTCTGAGCCACTGCATTGTGGATATTTAAAATTTTTCTCCTTCATACTTTTCTACATTTTCCAAATATTTTTACAGTGAACATATGCCATTCTCAAAATCACTAGTACTTAACACTAGGATTCATTTGAATGAAGAGATGTGTCTGCCAACCACTCTTTGATCCACTTCCTGGCATCTCTTCTCAAGATGAGGGGGAAAAGACAGAACCAAGTCAAAGAGACAGGAATTTCAAAGCACCATCTCCAAATGATGAAGCCGAGTGTTGGAATCCTCCTCCAAAGTCCCTGTAATGCTAAAATAAGCTCAGAAAAGCATTCGTTGCCATTCTTAGAGATCTCCTGAAGGACATCATTCACAGTGGGCACCAAGTCAAATTCTTGTTCGTCATCAGTGTTGGCTGAAGAGCAAAGAATTTGAACCATTTTGGGAAGGAATGGGAACAGAGTTTCCCAAATAACTCCTTTCCTGAGGTTGCTCTAATTGCAGTAAAGGGGCCAGGATTACTGACAGGTGCACAGTGAGCAGCACTTTCCCCAGCCATGGTGTCACTTGAGCATTGCACCAAGCCCAAAGGAAGCTGGTAGTGACAGCAGCAGTAGTGATAACAATATCAACCCTGACTAACATTACTGAGCACTTACATGTCAGGCATGAATTCCAAGAATTTCACATACATTGTCCCTTTTAGTCTTATACTATGAAGTAGTAGTGATTATCCCCATTTTATAAGCCAGCGTATTGGAACTCAAAGTAGTCAGTTAGCTTGCCCAAGGTTACTATGCTGATTGCTGATAAGTGGAAGAACTTAAGAGGTCAGGCCCAGAACAATTTCCACAACAGCTCACTGCCTTTCCTCCACTTTTATTTATTGCTGTTACTTTTAGAAGAGATGGTAATTTTTAGCCATAAAGAGCACGGAGTGGAATCTTGCTCATTCTAGCTGTGTATCATTGGATAAGTTACTTTAGCTCTGCATATCAGTTTCTCCTCTGTGGAATGAGAATCATCATATTTACCAGATAGGGTTCAAGGTCAAACTAAGTAGTATAAATAAAGCATTGAGCAAAAGCCTGCTCTATATTAAATGATCACAAGACATTGGTACATATCTGATTTTCTGAAACCTGTCTTTCCACATAGTAGATCAAGGCCAGGAGGGTACAGTGTCTGTGGGATTCCAAGCCCAGAAATTTAGGATTCAGAGTAGTCATACCCCTGCCTCAGCTCCATGAAAAGCCTCCTTCATTGGACTGTATACCTATCTGAGGACACTGTCCAGACTGAGAGAGTGCTTAGCAGCAGGAAACCCTTGACTCCCCTTCCTCTGGAGTTTCCCAGAGAAGGCCTTGGGCCTTTAGGACTATGACATGCTTTGTGGGCCAGTTTAAGAAATCTATGTCAATTTCATGCTGGAATATGAGGGCTAGATGGTAAGGAAACTCAATTTTAGAGGAACAGTTATTCTAAGAAGCTCACAGAAAGAACAGACATGAGAGTGGGAGAGGGACTTAGGTATCGGCTGTTGCAAATAAGTCCTCACACAGATGATAAACTGAGACCCACAGAAAGAAAGGACCTTGACAAGATCTCCCATTGAAAATTAACAACAGTGGGCCCGGCGGGATGGCTCAGTGGTCTAAAGCTCCTGCTTGGGGAAGCTTGGGTGGCTTCAGGGACCGCGGTTCGATCCCAGGCACCACATGCTGCACCAGCCCTGCCCTCGGGGCAGGCTGAGCCGGCCATAAAAATGAGTGAAGAAACAAACAAAGGTTCTAAAACAAGAATAAAAATAATAAATAAAATTAAAAAAAAGAAAATTAACAACAGAGCCAGGATCTGACTCCCAGGTTACTGTCAGACCCAAACAAGTCATTGTGTACCTAGGAGGCCACTGAGGGCCAGTGAAGGCTTCAGGTCCACCAGTTGGACACCAGGTAGGCTTTCCTACCCTCTGACTTCTGTCAAGAGCTTTATGTCAGCAGACCTCCTTGTTCTTAGAATTACAGAAACGGTGCCTGCTTCTAGCTTATTATTCATAATCAAGGTTGTACTTTAAATAATGACAATAATCAGGGTCCACTCTTAGGCAACAGTGAGGGATTTTGGAATGACAAAAATCTTCCAAATGAGGCCAATACTGGTATAAGGGAGCTAGAAACATCTTTCTTGTCCTGCCATGCCCAAATTAGAACAACCTCTGAAAAGGGTCCTGGGAGATCAGGCCTCCTCTCAGAAACTGTGGGTCTGATTTCCTTTCTCAAACAATTACTGCACTGTTCTTCTAGGGTTTATTGGGCATTTGTAATGCCTCAAATGCAGTCTGGAATTTGGAATTGGATATAATCCTTAGGCACATATTGGCAGCTCTACCTCTTTAAGAGGCAGGAACATTGAATCGCTGCCATCCGGTCCCACATTGGGAAATTAGTCTATGAATCAACCCAACTGGGTTCCCAGCTCAGAGTCTGTCTGCTTTCAGGGTGAAATGTTCTACTGGAAAATGTCTATGATCTTACGGATCTGACTAGACCATTTCCAGGCTTTTATACCAAGAAGGAATCTCTCTAAGCTCTGTTTTGTCACCTGTAAAATGTGCATCTAATGCTATGTTCTAAGAGGATTCATTCATTCATTCAGGAAAGATATATCAAGCACTGATCTATAGAAATTCTACTGAGTCACAGAAGATAAAGAGAGACCTCATATTTGTGGCACTTTTAATACAGCAAATAAAATGATCGATTAGTAAGTGGAGAGGGCTGGCAAGATAGCTCAGCTGTCTAAAGTGCCTGCTTAGGTAACTGCAGGGATGGCAGTTCAATGCCCGGCACCACATGCTGTACCAGCCCCACCCCTAGGGCAGGCTAGCTGGCTATAACATAGATAAGTACATAAATAAATAAAGTTTAAAGAAACAGTCTCTCTTATGGAAAAGGATTGATGAGACTTTATAAAAAAATAGGTAAATAAGCAGTTAAGATATATAGATTAAGATAAGAACCAGAAAAGGCATTGAAAGGGTGTTACGACACAGAATAACAGAGATATCCCTTTAGGGTGGTCATGGAAAGACTCTGGATGTAGCAGTCCTGCTGAAATCAGAAGTAGCCAACCCCACAACAACCAGAAGGCCCTGTGACTGCAAGATGAGGAGGAGAAAAAGGAGCAGAGAGAAGATGAGAGTGAGTGAAGCATCAGAAGTGAAGGAGAGAGCGGTGTGTGCTAGATTCTGCAGGGCTTAGTGCCCATGTATGAGGACTGAACTTTATTCTTAGAGCAATGGGAGGCTGAGCATGGATAACAGGGCAGCAAAGACAGAAGCTGGTGAGCAGGCTGGGCTGGCCAGATATGAGAGGATGGTGCCCTGGGCTGTCCTGAAGGCAGAAACAAGGTATGTTGTTTTGGGTTTTTTTTTTTTTAAAGATACATTTTAGAAATGCGATTGTCAAGACATGTTTTGGATTGGATATGGAGTGAGGTAAAGAAATCATAAATGAGTTCTTATTCAACTATTAAAACAACCATGGTTGGCAAGGAATAACAGTCCTCGCTGACTATACTTTATATTTCAAAATACTTACTATCCACATAAAAATAGAATAGTTAAACTCACTGCCCTCACTGCAGCACTAATGTCGCTGATCTCTTCTGGGTGTTCAGTAACTAAAGTTTAGAGACTGGAACTGGAAATATAACTGGGCTAAGAGGACAAGCAATATTTTAGCCCTAGTGCTCTAAGGTCAATTTGGATGCAGGACTAGAGGGAACCTTTCTACAAATGCCTACTACTTTGGTGAGTCACACAATCTCCTGAACAGGGAGGTTGCTGGACCCCCACAGGACAAGAGTCAGCGAATGTACCGTGTGCCAACAAAGGTCATCAAGAGGAAATGTTTCCCATGCTTTCATAGAAAGCAGCATGGCCAACCAAGGCTATGAACTATCCTGATGGCTGACACTGACAGAAGAGCTGAGAGGCTGTACGTATGGGTTCAATATAATACCTGAGGAAATTTAGCTGACCTTGATAGACAGCAATGTAATTTTAATTAACATAGGTCTCGGCTTAACTTGGTCTTAAGCAATCAGAAGAAAAGCATGACCAAAAGATGTATAAAAACTAGTGTCATGCTAATAAGCTAACTGTACAAAGGGGCATCAAACACAGACAGCTTCTAGCTACACCAGTAGCTGACCACTGTCATAGATCATTAAGAAACATTACAGTAAAATCTATAAAAGTTCAACAAGATCCTTTAAATTCTTTAGCTAAAATGGCCCTTCAAAACCACAAAATTCTCTGTCTTTCTACAGCTAAAACTAGAAAAGGATATATAATAGAATAACAGACTTATTGATATAGAGAAGCTTAATAGTGAGTGAGTTACAGTTGCTGTTTCAGGCCCTAAAGAACAGTTTCTAGACTTGGCTGCTATCCCTCCCTGCCTTTTTGTTCCAGTGCTCATGCTTTGATTATACATGCTCCAATTTCTAAAAAAAAAAAAAAAATTTATTCTTGTCTGGCAGCTTCCGAACTCCAAATAATACAGATGGAAATAACAAATGTGCTAAACTCCTTTTACTAGGACCCACCAAATCAACCTTATAAAGAGTTTATAACTGCTAGAACAAGTCACAACATGATGACCCTCTGAGGCCCATTAGATTAGTTCTCTGGAGAAGACCCCCAATTATGGTCACCTCTACACTGACCCTTCTCAACTCAAAGTAACTGGATGAAAATTGGGCCCATTCTCCCCTAACCACAATTAGGGATACTTCTTCAGAGGGGAGAAAACGGTAGCTAGTTAAGTTATTTAGAAATGTTATAGGCAATCGGTGGGCCCTGCAGAGCTCAGTGCAGAGGACAACTGTGGCTGGCGGCACATTTTCTGAGGGCCAGCCTTGATGAGTAGGAGAATGATTGCACCCTGTTCTTCCCCCCAGGGAAGGCATCCATTGCCTTGGGGTAGGGGACAGGGCCTCCTTTGCCTATCCCTTTCTGAAAGATTCTTGTCCCTCCCATGAGCACTTGCTGCATGGCTTTCTTCCCAATTTCATCCTCCATTTAATCAGTGTTTCCTAAGCAACTATATGTGCCACAGTATTATTGGTCCCACTTCACACCCACCTCATGACTTTCCATTGGATCAGTGTTGCCTGGGAGACTGTGCCTGTGGTCTTGTTGATGGACTATGGTTGTGTTCCACCTTGAACTTGCCTCACCTCATGGCTTTGCTCAGTAGGACACTCTTGAAAAGACAGGGTTGGCAGGAAGTCCACTTTCAGTGGGGGAGCCTCCTGTCTCTTGAACAGAGGCTTTTGTTCCTTTCAGTAGATTCTTCCTACTCTTAAAAAAGGAAGAATGACTGCTTGATTTAGGAATCAATGGAATAATTGGTTCATTCATTTGACAAATATCATAAGCACATATATCTGCCTGATTCTATGCTTGGTGTTGAAGAAAAGGATGGAGATAAAGATCATAGCTTAGTCATAAAGGTAGACCTCAAAATAAGCAAATAAAATGCATGTAAATATGTGCAGTAAATGGTAAGCACAACTAACTCTCCTAGAGGGAGGGGATTCCCTACAGGAAGTTGAGCTGAATCTTGAAGGAAAAGCAGGAATGAGGAAAAGGGCTTTAGGCCCATGGAACAGAGCTTTGAAATAGGAAGAATTGTCTAAGGATATAACCTTATATTCTTTAAGCCCAAACAATTGTTAGGCACTACCAGAAGCACAGTCATTTAGTCCTTACGTGAGAATCCTGTGAAGCATACTATTTATCATTCCCAATTTTTGGATGAAGCAACCCAGGCCAAGCTAACTTCTGTTAGGTAATCTGCACAGTTCATAATGGCAGAGCCAGTCTACCAATCCATGTCCTTTTGCTCTAACCACCATACTGAACCACCTGTCTGGGAGGCCCCTGCACATTCAGGGGCTGAAACAAATGTGGGGAGGTAGGAGCTGATGAGAGGTGTGACAAACAACACAGAGGTATTTCTGTAAACTCTAAGTGGTGCCCTGCCACAAGTAACAGTAACGGAGAGTATAGCCTCTATTGTTAAGCAACAGTCTTTCCCCTCTGTGACAGGTGGATTATTGGCCTTGAAGAGCAGTGGCTATTTGAGAGACCTACCCCAAAATAGAGGATACCAGGGGAATCTGGACTGCAGGGACCCTAACCTTGAGTTGGGAAACAGAAATGTGGGCTCCAGTCCTCATCCTGTCCCTAAATTTTATATGGCCTTTGGTGAGTCGCTTCTCCAGCCTAATCTTTGCTTTCTAGTCTCTAAAATAGAAAGAAGAGACAATGACGATTCCAAGGGCATTTCCAGCCTTCCTACTGTGAGCAGGTGCTGCCTACTATTGGTATTTTGCTTCTATAGCCTGGAATGTCTGCCCATGGCCACTTGTTTAAGGCAAAAATGTCATCTTAGATGGTAGTGGCATCATCCAGAAAGCAAAACCTGTAATGAGACTAGGTGTAGTGGCACACACCTATAATCCCAGCACTTGGGAGGCTGAAAAGAGGAGAATCACTATGAGTCTGATCTATGTAGTAAAACCCTGTAGACCCTGTGCTGCATACACAGACACACACACACACACACATTGCAAAACTGCACTGGACGGGATCTATCCCGAGTTCACAGGTCCCCCAGTCAAAAACTTCTATTCCCTGCCAGGACCCTGGTTTCAAATCCCTTGAAGCCAATCCACTTCCATCTGTTCTCATCCTCTCCAGGTCTTAGTAGTGAGATCACTCCACACATTGTACTCCTGAGGATGTAGCCAGAAGATGCAGAGACAGGGGACACCCAAGGCCCACTTGGAGTTTTTTCTGAGCCAACACCTCTAGGCTTTCTCATGTGCATTGCTCCAAATCTCCACCTCCAGTCTGTATTTTAATATCTCAGAATGTGGAGAGTTCATGTGGGATACAGATGGCTCTTCTTCCTCAAGTCTTGGCATGGCCAGAGAAACCAGATTCACAGGCCTGCAAGAGACCCTTTCATACCAAAGTGATACACACCAAACCCTTCTCACTGACACGGAACTCTGTAAACAGGCATTTGCATACATGGTTAATCCACATATTATTCTTTCTGCGCTTCATTAAATTCCTGAACTAGTTTGGACAGCGGTAGGGTTGGTAGATAAAATGCAAGATAACCAGTTAAATTTGAATTTCAGATAAGTAATAAATAATTTTTACTGTCAGTATGTACCAATTACTGCATGATACATACTTTAAAATTTTTTCATTCATTGTTCCAAATTGGAAATAAAATTGAACTAGATGCCCTGTAATCTTATCTGCTAAATCTTGATCCTCTAGAAGAGGATCACTAATCTTATTTTGCAGAAATGAAAGTCAAGGTGACCAAATGATTTATCCAAACTCAGGAGACATGTGTGATATTTCTGTTATTTGTGTACTTTTAGTTTTTAAATATGAGAGTTATATTCCCTTAAGGACATTACAATCCCTTGGTAATGATCTAAACAACTTACACATCATAAAAAAAAAAAAAAAAAAAAAAAAAAAAAAAAAAAAAAAAAAAAAAAAAAAAAAAAAAAAAAAAAAAAAAAAAAAAAAAAAAAAAAAAAAAAAAAAAAAAAAAACTATTCCTCTGCGAAAGATAGATAGATAGATAGATAGATAGATAGATAGATAGGCATGTGTCAGAGCATTAAAAAGTTCACTTTTAACCGCAGTTCTAAGTTGGAGAGTTGGTGTTAGCTCAGAGAAATAGTCTGTGACATGTTTGCTCAACTATTGAGTGTTTTGAGCCTGCCATTCCTATGGGGGACCCTACAGGGTAGAAGAAAAAGAGCAGATGCAAGACCAAATAGTCTCAGAATGCAGCACTAGGTTTCCCTGATCTTCCTAGATGGTCGTGCTGAAGATGAGTATCAGGAAAGCATACAAGACAAAAGCATCATGAAGCTACACTGGGGCAGCATGAAAAGGCCCGTTGTCATTACATTCCCTTCCTGCTCTGGGTTTCAGACCAAAGGGCAGCCTGCCCCGGGCTGCCACATACAAGAAAGTCTTGTCATAAATGCTGCCCCAGGAATCCCTACGCTTTCCTAGAGATGCACACAGCCCCTCTCCTGCCTTCTGGATGAGTGGGCCAGGCAGTAGCATCGGTGGGATCGGCTCCAGGGTACCTCTGGACTAGATTCAGCTCACATCTGTCATGATGGACATTGCAGGCTCCAGTCCCTGCCGGATTACACACTGTGTCATATACCCCGCAAGAGCTGTGAATAAACACTGAGACACACTGAAAAGACTTGAACCGCTGATGACAGGCGTCAGAGGTCTTGGCTCTGTTCCAAGCTGTCAACTAAGAAAAATGGGCTGCTGAAGAATAGAAGTCCAGGCATGAGCCCTTGTCACGGGCCTAGGTTTAGCTTTTGTTTTTGTTTTTGATGTCTGAGATTTATTAGTTGAATCCCAGTATGTTTGAGTCAGACAAGAGGACCTTCTAAAGTGTCTAGCTGTAATCCAAACAGTCTGAGTCCTCCCAGTTCAAGCTCACACGGTAACTGGCAAGAGCACCAGGCCTGGAGCTCCCGTTTGTTTTTGGTGCCTGCCACACTTCGACACAGAAGATCAGCTTTTCATGAGTATGCAAACGGCAGGTGGGCGGGTGTGGTCACCAGCCAGCACGCTGGACCGTGGGTCTCTGAGCTTTTACCCTGGCCTACCATTAACAACTTAATCCAGTTGGCCACCTGCCCCTCCCTGGATGCTCTACAGTCCACAGAATGTGGATTAGACATGAACTGTTCTCAGCCAAATCCCTGAAATAGAAGATGAAATGGCCCACGGGGACCATCTGGTTTAGGTTCCTCAGCAGTGCAGAATCACCAGCCTCCATGCTGGGGAGTCATTCCAGAAACCAATGAGCTCCACGGGCTTGCCAGTTGGTGGCAGGCCACACGGAGGCAGGAGGTGGTGAGTGGGCCATGGAGAGATAGACATGATGCGGAGGTAGGCCAGGTGGGCAGACGCGTGACCATTCTGCCTCCTGTCCACTCCATTTAAAAGTCCCTTTTACATGGAACTAAGCTTTCTCTCCATGAACTTCTGCCCACTGGATCTGGCTCAACCCCCAGCAACCCCGCAGACCAAGTCTGTTACTTCTGCAGATTTGAATAGACAGCACCCACATCATGCAACAAGTGAAGCTGCTAATTTAGGCAGGAACCCCAGTCTGCGTTTAGCCCAGCCTCTCTCCACCTGGCTCTTTCTCCTGCCAGCTGAGATATGTGTCATATATATGGATATGTCTCCCACTTCGATGAAAATGATGATAAAGCTAAGGGAAGAAGAGACCGAGCATCTCTGCCTGGGAATCTTGGGTAGATCTTCCCCTGTAGGTGCCAGCACTGTTCTCAGCTCTGTGTGGGGTCCAGAAAGTCCCTGATGTGGTTCTTATGGAAGTTACAGAGTTAGGCGAGGGAGTCTGAATATATAATAAAAAAGATTATTTTAGGAAAGGACAGTACTAAGAAGAAAACGGAGGCTGCTTATGGGTAGAAGATGACTCAGAGCAGCTTGGCACTTTCACTGAAATGGCCAAGGAAGCCATGTTGGGAAAGGTCCCCCCCTGAGCTGATGCCTTCGAGAAGCAGAGAGAGGACGATCACAGAGTGGGAACAAAAGCTGCAGAGCCTCTGACAGAAACAAGCTTAGTACATCTGAGGGAGAAAGAAGCCAGAATGAGTAGAATGCAGTGAATAAGGGGAACTGGGAAAGGAGATAAAATCTTGAGAGGAGGTTTTGGTCTGAGTCACAACTTACTGACTGGACTGAGCTGACAAGATAAAGATTAAATCATGCCAGTGCTTCCCCTTCTAGAACCACAGCAAAGCAGAAATCACAGCGCCATTGTGATAATAATTGTGAAGACCTACCATTTGCACATGGGGCTGAGAGAGTTCCCAAGACAACTCCACTGGCACTTGCAGTTCAATTTTTTTTTTTTTTTTTTGCAGGACCAAGGTTTGAACTCACAACCTTGCACTTACCAGGCAGGCACTTGTGCCATAGAGCTATCTCCCTGGCCCTACAGTTCAATTAGTGAACCCAACAGGGAAAGTCCACCCTGGCGTTCTGCCTGGCCAGCCAACTCGAGAGGGCTTGTGTACAGCTCCCCCAGGTATACTGTCCTTCTAACTAGGGAAGGACGCCTAGGTTTTAGGCAGATTTTATGAAAATAGAAGGCTGCACTCCAGCTTCAGCTCTTTGGAGCTCCTTCCCTTGTTTCTGGGGCCTTCACAGGAGCCCTTTACTTCCCATCCCTTCTGGGTCTGTTTTCAGAGTCTGCTTTGGTAAAGCTTCACCCTGGGATATAAATGGTACTGTGGTCTCTCCCAGGAGTCCCGTATTTTATCAAGAGTCCAACTCCCTAGCCAAAGGAATGTGTCTAAAATTGGGTATTCCCAGTATCTGCCCTCCAGGTTGGGGAGCATCGGTGGAGTCAGCAGGCTGATGTCAGGCCCTGGCCAGCCGGCGCAGAGCCTCCTGTGCCAGGCCAACACTGCCTTGTTCAGGCAAAGGGTTTCTCCCTGCCCATTGCAGGCATTTGACTCTTGGCAATTCGTGGGAGATTCTAGAACTTGTCTACTCCAGATAACCTTCTGCTGGTGTGGTTCTTGCAAAGGCAGTTGAGGCAGGGGTGGTGTCACCCGGAGTAAACTGTCAGGGCTGGGACATCAATGGAAAATATTCCCAAGGAAAAGAAGTCAACCCCTTCCAGAAAATGCTGCCTGGCTCAGCAGGGTCCTTGTCACCTCACTGGCATGGTTTCTATTTTTTTCCTATTTCAGACCAGAAGTAAATGTCTGCACAATCTCTGTAAGTTCATTTTATCTTCTTTCAGAATGACCTAACCTTAAGTAACAAAAGTAAAGAAAAAAATATGCTCCCGTCCTTTGGTTCCTGAGCTCCTTTTTGTGATTTGTCCAAGGTAAATATTTTCAAAGATTGTTTTAAAACTCTGTTTTATTAAAAAAAAAAAAAAAAACTTGACAGTATATAATAGCCTGAAATGGCAACCACCCAGGTACAAAATGATCAAATTCTAGACTATCCATTTGAAAGAACACTACAACAGGTTTAACAATGGTCACAAGACACGAAAAAGCTTATGTGGAAGAACGACTCCAGAAAACACTGGAAACTAAAACTACACAACTCGATCTTTTTCTTCCCTGGAGAGCCACACACAACTGGATGAGCTCAAGAAATAGCTGAATGGAGTTTAAGCCAAGGGTTTTTTTGGTGTGGGTGTGTGCTTGCATAATGTAAATGAAATAATCCTTGTGAAAATGCTTCCTAACTTTTAAATATTGTTCAATATGAGACTATTGTTTCTTTCTTCAAATAATATTTTAAATAACTCTTACTTGTTTGATCTCCATTGAGGTAGTTGGGATGGAAAACAGCTGGATATCGTTTGGAATTCAGGAGTGGGGTTCTCGTCTGGATGCGACCTCTGCCTTTCCATGGTTACCCCCAGGAACTGAACTGCAGAACAGCTAATCTGAGGTAGGACTCATCTGAGACCAGGGGAACTACCAATTAGAGCCAAAGGACCTTTCCTTCTAAAAAACTATTCTACTCCAACTAATAATAGGATTCCTAGTATCAAACAACAAAAATAATAATTACTGTGCCATGATTATAATTAGTGTTGTACGCTAGCACTCTGTTAGGACAGATAGTTAGGGCTTTAAATGTGTTATCTCTGCTTATCTGAGACCTTGAAAATGAGGCAGTTATGCTGTTTAATACTAAGTAATTGACGTAAAGAAAGGTTGAGAAACTTGCCCTGTAGCCACAGATTTAGTAAGTGGAAGAGATGATTTTCAAACCAAGAGCTGACAGCCATGCTTAAAGGACCAACCACCCTGTATTACTGTGTGTGCAAGAGAGATCCTGCAGAGTCCAATTAGCTGGTGGTAGGGACTCATATTCATGGGCCCCAGTGGCTGTGAAGTATTGGTGAAATTTCCAAAGAGGTGACTAGAGTTAGTTGTTGACATTCACGCCAGTAGAGCTATGACACTGGCAGCCAAAGCAGCTCCAAAGCAGAGATACTCTCAGGGCCTCAGGAAACATCTGCAAGTGCTCAAGGAGACACAAGCTGCCCCCTATCCCCTCTCCAGGGACATAACCATTAGTCCCATGGACAGAGTGAAGACAAACATGTCACTGTTACTTTCCGGGCTGTGCCCCTGTGAATAGAATAGCTCACTCTCTCTACTTTTTTAGGAATCATCACCTAAAAGTAGGGCCCGTGCCGGGCCCTGGAGTGGCAGTAGCAAACTAAGTGTAACCACCTGCCTTCCCAGGTTTGCAGAACGAATGAGTGACAAGCAGCATTTGCCATTCAAGTGATTGGTGTGGGAGAGGAGGTGTGGTATAAGGGACAAAGTGAACTCTGGAGTCAGAGGGACCTGTTTCTTCATGTCCTGGTTGTGTGAGTTCAGGCAAATTTCCCAATCTCTCTAGGTTGTTTTCTCATCTGGAAGAAATGCAAAATAATTATACATGTATTTTTATTGCCTAATTACCGTGAGAATTGGAAGAAACAAGTACAGCAACACTTCAACCTGCCTAGCGTATGATGGGAACTCAGGAAATTATAATTACTAGCATTAATATTGCTGGCATTATGGATGGAGCAGGGTTTCCACAACTTTGTAAGAGTTTGTTGATGACTGGTGAGTAGGAAGGGTTTTCTAGTTAGAACTGACAGCAAGGACAGCCACTTGAAAGCAAATGGAATGTCTGGGCAACATGAGTGGGTCAGTTAGGAACTATAGAAATATTCCCACCAGGCTATAAGGGCTTAGCCTGGGGCAAGATAGCTCACTGAGGTCGTCCTTCTACTCTCCTCAAATTAAGGACTATGAATACCTCTCAGTGCAAATACACAGACCCATATTCTTGTAGGCTATGCTTTTGAAGCAAAGCAGCCCCCACACCCTGGCCTGACTGTCCACAGGGAATGCAGATGACGCTTAGACTTGAACCGCTCAAGCCTCTGACTCACCTTTTCTGGAGTCAGGCTTGCGCTTGATTCCTATCCTAGCTGCACTAATCCCTCTTGTCTCTCAGTTTTGTGACCTGAGAAATAGAAAGAGCTAGGACACAGAAATTAGGGTGTCACCACAGCATCTGGTCCACCGCAGGTATTTGCCACCCAGGAGATAGGGGCCACTCTTCTGCCTCAACTCACTGTACCATGAGGTGAGGATTAATACATCCCCAGAGAAACCCCACTACCATCCATCACCTGAGGAAAAAGGATCTGCAAGAGGCAGAGGGAGGGGAGGGAAATAGGATGAAGAACAATAGAGATGTGTTATGTACGTGCCTCAGTTCCCCAGAAACAAGCAATCACAATGGACCAGTAAGAATAGAAAATGAAAAAGACTCACAAAAATGGTGCATTGGAGATATTGTAAATGTTGATTTTCTCAATTAGCAATAGTCATGTCATAACATAGATATAGGAGATAAAAAGAGACAAAATATAGATCTTTGTTGTTTTTTAAATTGAGACATAATTCACATATTATGAAGGTCATCCTTTTAAAGTCTATGATTCAGTGGTTCCAAGATACTCACAAGGTTGAGCAACCATTGCTACTATCTAATTCCAGAAAAATTTCATCATCCCCAGAAGAAATCCTATACTGATTAGTAATCATTCCCCATCCCTCCATCTTCCTTGCCACTAGTAAACACTTATCTCATTTTCTGTCTCTATGGATTTATCTCTTCTGGACATTCCATGTAAATGGGATCATATTATTTGTGGCCTTCTGTGTCTAACCTCCTGCATTTAGCATAACCTTTTCAAGGTTCATCCATGTTGTAGTAAGTACCACTGCTTTTTGTGGGGAAATGCCTGCCAGGCCAGCCCTACCCCCAGAGTGCACTGAGAAGACAACTGAGACCGGGCGTGGTGGCACATGCCTATAATCCCAGCTCTTCGGAGGTTGTACATAGGCACATCACTGTGAGTCCAATCTAGTAGTGAGACCCTGAACACCCTGTGGACCTTCCCTAAAATACAATAAATAAATAAGTAAAAATAAAATGGGGAAATGCTATTCCACTGTGTGGATACTAAACTATTTTTTTATTATCCATCAGATGACAATATGGATTCTTGATCTGTCTGTCTGTCTGTCTATCTGTCTGTCTGTCTGTCTGTCTATGCCTCCTTTTTTGGAACTGTGGATTACAACCAGGACCTTCACAATAAGACATATCGCTCACCTTTTCATTTTACTTATTTTTTGAGGTGGGGTCTTGGTAAATCATTAAGTTGCCCAAGCTGGGGTCAAACTTTTGGCTTTCCTACCTTATCCTCTCAGAGTACAGGGATTATAGGTGGGTGCCACCATACCTGAATATTCTATCTTTTGGCTGCTGTGAATAACTCTACTTTTTAAACTGTTGCAGTGTTCCATCAATTGGATACAGCGTAGTTTATTTAAGCACTTGCTACCAAAATGAAGGTTCTGTTCTCTCCCACCCCCCTTTTTTTGTTGTTGTTGTTTTAAATTATGGCTGGCTCAGCCTGCCCTGGCAACTAGGCTGATGCCACATGTGGTGCTGGAGATTGAACCACGGTCCCTGCCACCACCTAAGCATTCCTGAGCAGGCACTTTAGACCACTGAGCCATCCCACCAGCCCAGGTTCTGCTCTCTTGTTTTCTGAAAACTCAAAAACATGTTACCACAACATCCTTCTAGTCTTTCCTAAGAGGTAGTCCTAACTTACCCCATTTCCTGTGGAAATTATCCAACAGAAGCAAAACGTTATATTGACAAAGACATTAGTTGCAGTAATCTTTACAGGAACCCAAATCAGGAACTACCTAAAGAGTTCGCAATAAGGACCTATTCAGATAGGTTCTATTATTCAATGAAATAATGTACAGTTCCTAAAAATAATTATGAAGACCACATGGGAGCTATGTTGACGGTGAGAAAAATCACAGCACACTGCACACACGCATCGCACGTTGGCATCTGTGCCCGCTGCCCTGCAGAGTCCTTCCCACGTGTGGAGGTCATCCCACCAGTGAGGACAGCCAGAACCCAGGAGGAACAGGCTGGGGATCGCCACCACCCTGCACCTACTGAGGTGCCAGCGGGGAGCCTGCTCACCGGGAGTAGGGGGCTCTCCTGCCAGGTGGCAAAGGGGATGCTCAGTTGCTGATGCCTAGAATTTGGAGGCCCAACTCTAGGTCCCAAGAGAGGTTCACGGCTGGGTTGGATCCAGCAATGAGAATCTTGGCCCCAGGTTGTCTCAATGGCTGTGAAGGCAACAGCGGACCTGGTGTGCAGAGTGCTCTCTGAACTTCCTGGGTGTCGTGCTGGTGTTTTGCCATTCTTCCATATCAGGGGCAAAGGCTGACTTCTCAGACTTCTCTACCTGACGCTGGGCTGTCCAGAGACTTAATGGCTGCAAAGACATTCAACTGAAGCCATCACGAGCCCATGCCACTTGAGCCAATCGTGACTTTTGAAAAATGTTTCCTATTGTCATAATCATGTATTTTCCAACCACTAGTTTAAGTTCACAGGTTATAATGAAGCCAATGACAAATGTGTAGTCTTCAAAATACCAATGGGAGAAATTCAACTCTAGTGGCATGTTTTGGTTGACAGTTTAATTTCTTTACATGCTTATTCTTTCTTTCTTTCTTTCTTTCTTTCTTTCTTTCTTTCTTTTTCTCTTCTTTCTTTCTCTTTCTTTTTTTTTTTCTTTCTTTCTTTCTTTCTGTATTTTAGGCAAGGCTCTACAGAACATTCAAGGTCTCACTACTAGATCAGACTCACAGTGATCCACCTGTTTACAGCCTCTCAAAAGCTGGGATTATAGGTGTGTGCTACCCCTGCCCCAGGGCAGGGATGGCACAGCAGTCTCAGGGATCAAACCCCAGGCCCCTGCACCTGCTCGCAGGTGCTTTAATCTGCTGAGCTATTTGGCCAGCCTCGTGATTTTCATATAATGATTTGTATTCTGTACAAATTACACCTAGCTGTATTTTTTCTAAACCTTATAAAGTACATATATGATTTAAATTTAAAAATCTATATAAAGGAATATGAAAGACTCATATTTTGCAATATTCTGTAAATGACTCAATGGCTTCCAGAGGTTCTGCTATCAGCTGTGAGATGCTCACCCAACTGTTCTGAATCAGAGGAAAGAAGTTTGCTGTTGTACTTGTTAGGGTCACAGCTACGCTGTGACAACAGAGAGGCCCCACAACACATTGGCCCAAATGTGATCACAATTTATTTCTCTCTTCCAAATTCAAACAGCCAGGTTACGCTGGTGAGAGGACTGTGCTATAAACAGGCACAATTTCCCCGTGGCTCTGCCATCCCCTGGGGGGTCCTCGTTTGTTGGGTTGCTACTCTTGGGAAAGAAGAACTAGCATCCAGGACAAAGAGCTGAAGTTGGGAGCTGATCCAGAGTATGTCCACATCACCTCTTTTTCCCATCCTTAATGTCCACTCTGAGTCACATGGCCGTGTCCAGCTCAAGGAAGGTTGGAAAGGTAGCCCCTGGCCAGGCAAGCATGCCCATGGAGAGAGGGAGGACAGATCTGTGGAAGTAAATAACCACCTGCTACCGAGATTTTTTTTAATTAAAAAATTATAATATAAACAAATTAGATTACAATCTCATCATCTCACTACTACCTCTTCTCTGTGGTACCTTCCACTTGAAATGAAAATGTATCACATTTACTTTTAAAGGTGTAAAAATGGTATATATGCAATTTTACATTCTTCCAGAAATGAAACAGTATGATGCTGAGGACACATTTGTTTGCTTTTGTTTGTTTGAACACAGTACTCAACGTCCTAGTGTAAGGACTCAAAAGAAGATAGACAGACAGGCAGACAGACAGACAGACAGACAGACAGACAGACAGATAGATAGATAGATAGATAGATAGATAAATTTATTTTTGGGGGTACCAGGAATCTAACTCAGGACCTTGTATTTTCTGCATCCCCAACTCCTATAAATTTTTTTAGAAGAGTGATTTAAATACAAAATGCATTTGGAAGACTTAAAAATAAGGTTTACTGAAAGTGTTAATGTTTAATTATTTGACCAGTCTTACATACCTATATCTATTAATCTAAACAGATTTGATGATGAAAATATATAATACAACCATTATTAAATTTTTGTTCTTGTTCTGAAATTCTGTACTGTATAGACTCTTGCTTGTTACTGTTTTTCTATCTTTGCTTCTGCCATTTTTACTCTTTAAAATAAAATTTTAAATTAAAAAAGAAAACACAGTACTCAATACTAGGGAGAAAATGGAAAACTGGCCACTCTCAGATGTTACCAATAAGAGTGCACATTTGTACAACTTTTCTGGAGTGCAGCTGCTAATGTATTTCAACAGATTTACAAACTTAACCTGAGGGGAAAATTCAGAAATGTAAATACTTAATTTGCATAAAAGTGTGGTCATCAAAGCCTTGTTAGTAATGCTCAAAACTGGAAACAGCGTCGGCCAAATAGCTCAGTGGATTAAAGCACCTGCTTAGGTAGACACTGTGACCGGGGTTCCATCCCTGGAGTGCTGTGCCAGCCCTGCCTTCAGGGCATACTGAGATAGTGACTGAAACTGGGCATGGTGGCACACACTTGTAATCCCAGCGTTTGGGAGGCTGTAAACAGGAGAATCACTGTGAGTGCAATCTGTGTAGTGAGACCCTGTAGACTCTGTACTAAATACACACACAAAAAAGAACATCAGTCACATGAAAACTCTGGCGATGTTTTAAGTTTAAAAAGCACATTACAAAATAGTTGGACTGGGAAGATAGCTCAGTAGAATAAGTGCCTGCCTGGAGAGCGCTGGCTCCTGAATTCAATCCCCAGTACCACAAATAACAACAACAAAATTGTATGTATGTTTTCATTCTAATTTTTTGGCCAAAACAATCCAAATACATAAAAGTACTAGAATACAGTAGTAATCAAAAGGTCAACAGTGGTTCTTCTGTTAAAGCAATATTACCAGTAATTTTTACTTCCTTATTTTTCCTAGTATTTTCAAATTTCTTTACAAAAACATGTATTACTTTTATATTGGAGTTTATCTAATGCATTGAATTAGATGTACAGAATTCTGCACCCATTAGAGCAAGACAGATCTTACCAACAAGCCCCTCAGGTTCTAAATGGGGAAAGAAAGGCCCACAGCAGGTGAGTGGCTCACCTGACGTAACACATCTAGTCAGCACTGGAATTTGATCTGAGGTAGCCCGTCTTCAAGCCTGCATTCGTATCACCTTGTCATACTAAAAATAATCTCTCTACAAACATCTTGACACCTGGCAGCTTAGTATTAAGGTGTATACACAACAAAGTCTTGGCAAACCCTTAGAGTACTGGAAACAAAATAACTTCAAACACATACCCCAAATTTCTGGTACAACCAGTATTGATAAGGAAATATTCACTCAAAAAACATTCACGTTGGTAGAGATAGGATATGAATACTTCTTTCATGCAGAAAGTATTTGTTCAGAACATAACTGCATACCACATTTGCATGCCAGCTCCTTGAGACCAATGATGATTTTTATCCTTATGGTATTGGCAGGATCTAAAGTCTGCTCGTGTTTGTTGAGTGCTTATTATATGCTACATTTTCACCAGCCTTTGCCTATTGGATGACACCAAACAATGTTAAGCCCTGCTTCCTCAGGCAGGGTTTAACTCTTCTTGGTGAAGGTTTGAAACAAGATCTTACTGTGTAGTCCAGGCTGGCCTTGAACTCTTCTGGGGGAGCCCTACTACTGTGTAGCCCAAGCTGGTTCTGACCTCATGGCAATTGACTGCCCTGTGTCAGCCTCCTGAGTGCTGGGATTCCAGGTGTGTGCCCCCACAGCTGGTTAAGGGCCAACTTTAGCCACTGTCACAAAGCACTATTTCTAATCTCCCAACCACAAGTCATAACTAATTCAATTTTGCAGGTAAGAGAACTGAGAATCGGAGCCATGAAGTGGATATGCTGAGGTTATGTAGACAAAACATGGCAGCATTTTTTCCTCAATGAACATCTCGGTGCTCCTAACCTAGGACTCTGTTACCAACTCTAAAACCTCACTCTGCAGCACCCACCCCTCACACAGCCTAAAACCGAGGACCCAATGAAGCTATTGAGAGTTACTAGGATAGAACCTGTGAACCCTCTATTTTTAATAGTATCACTGAATATATCCTACCCTAAGATAGAGAAGTTAGAAATCCCTACCTTAATCTGCAACTCAGAATCCTATAGTTTAAGCTCAAGAAAAGAACTGCATCCAGGGCCTAAGGCAGTCATACCAATTCTATTCCCACTAGGGGACAGCATAAGCCAGGATGTCCATAAAAGCACAACACAGTTTCAAGGAGCAGAATCACTGGTGACATTCACTTATATTCTGGACCAAGAGTGAAGGCCAGCTAGGCACCAGACACTGGGCTACCTGTGACTCTTCTATTCACAAACTAGGAAAGCTGCTTTGTGACAACGTGGAGATTAAAAAGTAGGACTGGCATATTTCTGCAGCTTTTCCTGTTAGGCCACAGAAATCTGTTTACCATCCCTTCATTCCAGACTTGCATCATGATTTGCTTTGCTCGAGAGAACACATAGCAGTGTCCTCTCAAGGTCCGGAGTCCAGCCCTCATGCCTTGCTGCTTCTCCCTCTGCTCTATTGAAAGATTCTGCAATTAAGTACAGAAGTCTAGGTTGAAAGGCCATATGGAGAGGCCCAATGACCCACTGGAGACCTAGACACCCAGATGAGGTAGTCTAGGACCACACACCCCTGGATAGTCAGCAGAACTGTAGCTTCTGGGGGAGCCCTGCCAACCGAGACAACCCACTGAACCACGAGAAATAATACACCATTGTTTGAAGCAACTAAGTCTCAGAGTAGACCATACATGGCAATGGATAACTGATAGGAGCAGTGCGGCACAGCAGAGTTTTCACTTAGTTCAGTTATTCACACACAGTGAATTAACACACACACACACACACACTCCATCCCAAGTATTATGTCATCCTCTATATTCTGGGGATCCAGACCTGCAAGCAACATAGGAGACCCCAGTCTCTTATGGGAACAGCATATTATGAACAGGTAAACCCCTAGGTATACAATCTTACGAAGATATATGTACCATGGTGATAAGCTACCCAAGCACAGAGTGGGAGAGTGACTGGTATTGGGAATGGACTGAGGATTTGGACACAGAGGACATGGAAATTTCTAGAAAACCCAAATGTGAGAATATTCCTGAGTACTAACAAGGAGCAAAACTTTGAAGATGTGGAAGAGGTATGTTTGAGGGAAATAGAACAGTAATTATAAAGCAGAAACAGTCCATGTACTGAGAATGCAGCCTACAGACTGGTGAGATTATAGCAGATACTATTTTAACTTATTCAGAATTGCTCATATTTCTTTTTTCCCGTCACTCAGTACTGGGTGCTGTCAATCACTGACAGATTTACTGAAAGCTAACTCAAAATGGATACACTCTAAAATATTTGCCAAAATGTGTTTGACTTTTACAACATTGAGAACTTGATTTTCAGATCTAGACCATCTTTTCAATGAATACTATGTGGGTCAATATCATAAAATAAGCAATTGAGATAGTAAACTAATACTGGGTGCTACCCCCAACTCCTAAAGTCCATTCTAGAAAAATTATTTAAGTGAAATAGAAGGGTAAGATTAAGGAACCCACAAAACAGTGTGTAAAGCCTCTGGGGAGACAGAGGTCAGTCCTGTGTGACCTGTGGGCGGCGCTGAGCTTTGAGAGTGCTCTGGAGGGCTGGAGGAAAGCCTGGCAGGCTGGCTATGGCCTCAGCCAGGTGCTTTCTGGGATCGTCATTGCCAGCCCCTTTGTTTAGAAACCAGCAGTCAAGCCAAGCCCTGTGCATCAGTCAGCCAGAAAGCAGAAAGCCCTCTCCAAACGAAAACGAAGCTAAAATAGAGATCCTGCCCCAGGGAGCTGCGTCTCCCCAGACTGCCTCTCTCTCCGGGCATCTAAGGGTAAATGCACACCCAAAGGCTGAGTCCCTTTGTGAAAAGTGGGATTAAACCAAAAGAAGCAAAAGCGATTCTGTGGCCAGACATGATGCTCATGGGTGTAACCTCAATGCCTTCAGAGGCCAAGCTAGGAAAGTCACAGGATGAAGGCCAGCTGGGCAATGTGGGAAGACCCTATCTCAAAAATAAACACCAAAAACAAAACTGGTTTTAGAAAGCAACTCTGTGGATCCTGGGTTTTGTGACTTGGGGATTATCTCCTCCGCTCTTTAAATCCAGTGGGAGGCGCACACACCAGCACCTGCTCCTCAGTGTCCCCTAAACACTACTATATAGAGTAAGCAACATCCCAGGAGAACATGTGCTCACAGACCAAACTAATCAGCCTCCTGAGGAGGACAACACAGCAAAAGAACAACAAACATCTACTGTCTGAAGGAAAAGGACTAGAACAGACCAGCCAAGAATATGCATGGTAAATATGCATTCAAGTGAACCACTCACATGACCCTCTTTTCAAAACAGGAAACTAAGCCCGGGAAAATAAGAAATCTTAAAGTACAAAGCAAAAACAACACATCATTTTCACCCCTTCAGTGAAGTACAACGAACACACAATAAAGTGCACCTGAGGTACTCGCTTTGATGAGGTCTTACATAGGACACAACCTATCACTACACTGCATCACACCCCTGCGAAACAAACCATCACTACAATCAAGACGGTGAACACTTTCATCACCTCCAAAGAGTCCTCCTGAACTTTTGTCTTAATCCACGTCAGGCTATAATGACAGAAGAGCTTAGATGCTTTATAAGCAACAGAAATGTTTCTTACAGATCCAGAGGCTGGAAGTCCAGGTTCACATTCTCTGGCAAGAGATAGCTTCTTCAGAGATGCGAAAACACTTTTATGATGGCCCCAAGGGCTCTACCCTCATGACCTGCCCTCGTCTCCCTCCATGGCCCATTTCCTATTACCATCACCTTGGGACTCGGGAGCCCACAGCAGGGATTGGGGAGAGTACAAGCACTCGGACCGTGGCATCCACACAGCCTCTCTTCTCCACCTCCATCCCAGGAAAACCACTGAGCAGCTAGGGGTTAACACATATAGAGGGTTATATATAGTATAATGGGATTTATATAAATATCACACATATACATATATATATATGATAAATGGAATCATATAGTTTGCCTTTTTTACCTAGTTTATTTCATCCAGCATAATTTTTTAGTTCATCCCTGGTATTACATCTATTGAGAACTTTTCATTTTTACAGCTGAATACTATTCTATTGTACAGATATACCACAATTTGTCTATCCACTTGTCTGTTCATATACACCTGGAATGTTTCCAGTTTGGAGCTTTTTGTAAATAAAAATGCTACAAAAATCTATGTTAAAATCTTTTTGTGGATTTGTGTATCTATTTTGGAGGAGCATAAAAAATCCAGGAATGGAATGACTGGCTCATATGGTAGATGCTTATTAAATTTTTAAGAAACTGTCATTTCCAAAGTGGTGGAGCCATTCCAAATTTTCAGAAGTCGTGTCTGAAAGTTCCAGTTCCTTCAGTCCTGCCAGCACTGAGTTTGATTAGGCTCTTGAATTCTAGAAGTGGTATTGGGTATGTAGCGCCATCTTGTGGTTTTTATTTGTGTTTCTTTGATGACTAATACCGTTGAGCATAGACTTCTGCAGCCATTCTTCAGTCATCTGGCAGTATTTAGTCATAGTAAGCATTTTCATACAGGTCCAAGGGGGACCATATATAAAATGTCATCCTTCACAGTATGATAGTAGCAGCTTGGGTGGGTGCCATGTCTTGATGGAGACCACATGATGTAAGACATGAAAAAAGAGGTGATTACTAAAAAGATCCACCACAGAGCCCAGGAGCACTGAGAAGCCATGGACTTCACACCATCTTCACCAACCCTTCCGCTTTGTCCCCTCTGCTAACACAGTAGAGGCCGCCTGGCAAAGCTGGAGGGGCCTAGGGAGACTGCCACAGAGCCCCAGCACCCAGAGACAAGCAAGTTGGGACTGCAACTATCTCCAAGATGTGCAGTGCAGCAGTACTGTTCCCCAACCTGGATCCACACCCACCTAGTAATCTCACCCAGGTGCTGGAGAAACATGGCATGGTGCTCAGATGGGTGAGGAAAGCTCTGGCTCGAGGGTTTGGCAGACTTGTGTTTGCTCTGCTCTGTCATGAGCCATGGTGTGGGCCTAAACTTCAGCTCCTCAAACATTAGCAAGGGTACAACATTCTGTGACTTCCACAGTGTGTCTGGCACATACTGGGTACTTGGTAGGAATTCTGCTCTGTAGCATTTTGGACAAGCCAGCACAGAACAGCCCTGGGCACAGAGAGGCTCCTTCATGCTACTCAGTGGAACAGTGCTAAGCAGCCTCCTTGTGTCAAATTAAAGCCTACCTTCCCAAGCCGGGCGTGGTGGCACACGCCTGTAATCCCAGCACTTGGGAGGCTGAGGCAGGAGGATTGGTGCGAGTTCAAGACCAGTCGGGGTTACAAAAGTGAATTCAAGGCCAGCCTGAACTGCATAGTGAGACCCTGTCTCAAAAAGCCCGCCCCCCAAAAAAAGTCTACCTTCCCATAAAGAACAAGTATTTGAATATTGTCAAGAGAAAACTACATAAAGCTTGAACAGGAAAATTTCTCTACATTCGGAATCAATACTTAGATCAAAATAATACACTTAAAACCCAGCAGTTCTCTGTTCCCTCTCACCCCCATAAGATTCATTTTCAAAACAGTTATCTGACTCTTGCCCTCACATATTTACTTGTATTTTGAAATAACACATTTTGCATTGCTAGGTCTTTCCTAGGCACTTACCTTTTCTTATGGCACATGAGGACATAACCGTACTGCAAGATCTGCACTTTGCTCTTCGTTATTGAGATCTCGCTATGCTGCCCAGTCTGGTCCCAAATTCAGGCTCAAGTGATCCTCCTGTCTCAGCCTCCCCAGTAGACAGGACTGCAGGTAAGTCCCACCAAACCCACTGCATGATCTATACTTTAAAGTCTGCTAGGACATGGTGGCGCACGCTTGGAATCCCAGCACTTGGGAGGCTGAGGCAGGAGGATCAAAGTGAGTTTGAGACCAGCCTGGGATACAAAAGTGAGCTCAAGGCCAGCCTGAACTGCATAGTGAGACCCTGTCTCAATAAGACTAATAATAATAATAATAATAATAATAATAATAATAATAATAATAATAATGATATCTGCTAAATTAGTTGCTGCTGCTCCTTATGCATGTGCTTTTAATATTCAAAACAATTTTTATATGGGCTAGGGAGATAGCTCAGTAAAATAAGCACTTGCTTGGCAAGCTCAAGGGCCTGAGTTCAATCCCCGGTTCCGCAAAAAGAAAAAAACTTTTGTAGCTTAACATGTGCTAACATTATTATTCCTTTAATACCATTTTAGCAAAGTCTAGAAAAAGAGGGAAAAGAAGACAAGATTAACTAGCCATTTTAACAAGAGGCCTCATCAGGCAGCTTCTTAGAACAAAATATTTTTTAAAGTCATTTGTTGGGGGGGGGTGGCAGGATGGTTCAGTGGTCTAAAGTGCCTGCTTAGGAAAGCTTGGGCAGCTGCAGGGACCGTGGTTCGATCCCTGGCACCACATGCTGCGCCAACCCTGCCCACAGGGCAGGCTGAGCTGGCCATTTAAAAAAAAAAAAAAGAAAGAAAAAAGAAAAAAGAAAGAAAGAAAGAAAAGAAAAAAGTCATTTGTCGGGGCCCAGCAGGATGGCTGAGTGGTCTAAAGCGCCTGCAGGCAGCTGCAGGGACCGCGGTTCGATCCCTGGCAACACATACTGCTCCAGCCCTGCCCACAGGGCAGGCTGAACTGGCCATAAAAACAAACAAACAAACAAAAAGTTCTGAAACAAGAAAAAAAAAATAAAGTCATTTGTCAATAATTAATCAAATGTGGCTAAATCCATGCTGCTGGATGTATATACTTGTAAGCTGGAATTATTAGTCTTGTTAACATTAAAACCAAAAATTGGAATTGTTATTAATGAAAAACTATATTAATCTTTTAAAAGAAACCTAAAATTGAACTGAATATTCCTTTAATACTGGATTATCATACAGAGTTCCAATCTTCTCTTAACAAAAATCCAATAAAATAATCTAATAGAATTTCCAAGTAGGAGTTCTGTTACTGATTAGGGCTACTGTCACTTGTGTTTTATTGGCACTTAAAAGTTTCTGCTTAATAGCCTTCTTTGGCTTATTATGGTTTGTGTCTGGTTGGCCTCCCAAAGCCTTTGCAGTCATGGGGTGGCTTCTAGAGTTTGTGATTAACTCTTGATCCCATGCTGGGATTATGGGTATGAGTGCATACAAATGTAAGGAAGGGAGAGAGGCTTGCTAGCTGCCTCAGCTGCCGCCCCTCCCTTTGCCCTTTGCTGTTTTCTGCTGCCACGAAAGGCTGCCCTCTGCCATGTGCCACTCTGCCCTGGAGCCCACTGAATATGAACTGACACCTCCACTGTGAGCTAAATAAACCTTTCCTTCCTCAGTTTTGGGTGTCAGGTATTTTGTCCCAGCAACAAGTAAAAAGTAACTGAGATATGGATTTTATTATATTTCTTTTCAATGGTTACTACAGCAGTTTTGGCACTTGACAAAATCAGAGAGAGTTACTTTCTCTGGGATAGACCTAAATTTTATTTCTTGAAGAGGAAGGGAGGTGGCAGAAATGTTAGTGCCACAAGGACCTAATGATTATCTAGAGGGTTTTTCTATCTGGAGCACCCCGGTCAGAAAGTAGGACTTTCCCAGCCACTACCCAAGCACCACTCCAATCATACGGAACAGGGAAGGCCCTGTACTGTAAGGAACCACTGTCCTGACTTAATAGTAATCAATTTTTCTTTTCATACTTTCACCACCCATATATGCATTGCTGAGCACGACAATCTCGTCCATTTTTCAAAAGGCTTGTTTTTAAAGTACTTTTTAATCTACAGCTCCTTTCTCCATCCCTTTAACTTCCTTGAGACAGATCTGTTGAAAACAACCTAGGCTGTTCAACCTGAAGTTTCGCAAAGCCAGATTTTTGTGAGTTTGTCCCTCTGTTGTATTTCAACCCATTCTGTCCTGGCATTGCCGGCACATCGGCAGGTGGACTCGGGAAATGGCTGATTCACTTTAATTCCTTTTACAAGACTGTAGAGAGCAGCTGGTAGGGCCACAGGAGACGCGCTTTGTCCTTAGCTGTCTCTGACATTAGTAGCTCCCAGTGCTTCAATGCTGATGTATTTATTCAAGAGGGTTGCAAACTGGTGACAATCTTTTCTTTCCCTGATTGGAAATAATTTTATTAAGAGATGCTTCTCCTCTCGTAGTTGAATCTCCAAAACGTCTTTTTTTTTTCCCTTTGAAGTTTGTAAGTTTATTTTTTAAATTTTTTTCTTGTTTCAGAACTTTTGTTTGTTTGTGTTTGTTTGTTTGTTTATTTATTTATTTATTTATTTTATGGCTGGCTCAGCCCGCCCCGAGGGCAGGGCTGGCGCAGCATATGGTGCCGGGGATCGAACTGCGGTCCCTGAAGCCACCCAAGCTTTCCCAAGCAGGCGCCCTAGACCACTGAGCCATTCCGCCGGGCCCCTGAAGTTTGTAAGTTTAATTGAATGTTTTGCTGTTGGTTCCACTGGATCTATGTCCTCACACTATTTTCAGTACATGGTTTCCACCTTTTCTTAATTTTAGAAAGTTTTCTTTTTAAATGTTCACTCTATTCCTACCTCACGGTGGCTTTCTTCTTTAGGGATTCCTTTTACCTGTATGTTTGATCTTCCTGCCTTTGGTATGTGTCATTCCCCTTGAGTTCCTTTGACTTAAATATATTTTTCTTTATCACCATCATTTATCTTTTAATGTAAGATCAGTTCTTACGTTCTTTCTAGCTTAGTCTTCATTTTAAAAATAATTTTCAGGGCCCGGCGGGATGGCTCAGTGGTCTAAAGCACCTGCTTGGGAAAGCTTGGGCAGCATCAGGGACCGCGGTTCGATCCCCGGCACCACATGCTGCGCCAGCTCTGCCCTCTGTGCGGG